>VMDO01001086.1:190271-232418 GCA_007922755.1 Pedetes capensis
AAAAAAAAAAAAAAAAAAAAAAGGAAAAGAAAAGAAAAAAAAGAAAAAAAGATCTATACATCCCTCTTGAAGTGGTAAGAAGTAGAGTTTATGTAGACTATTAAAAGTTAATTATGTGTAGCATAATCCCTAGAGAAACTATACTTTAAATACATATGTAAATACAGTCAAAAATAGATAAAATAATATACTAAGAAATGTCCAAATTGCCTAGGAAAGCAGAAAAAAAGAAAACAATGGAACAAAAAGAGAGAGGACAAATGGAATATAAGTAATAAAATGGTAGTCTAAACCATTGATCAAAACATATTAATTACATTAAATGTTGTCTAAATATACCAATTTAAAAAGATGTCAGAGGGTATAAAAAAAGCCATAACCCAAGCATGCACTGTCTACAAGAAACTTACTTCAAATAAAATTGTATATGTGCATTAAAAATAAAAATATGAAAACATACATACCTGGTAAACATTAATCAAAAGAAAGCTGGGATGGCTATATTATCATCAGACACAGCAGAGTTCAGAGCAAAAAAATAACTAGGGATAAAGAAGAATATTGCATAATGATAAAAGTGTTCATTTACCAAGAAGACAAAAATCCTAAATGGGTATGCATCTAACAACAGAGTTTCAAAGTACATGAAGCAAAACCAGACAAAACTGAAAGAATACACAAACTCAATTATAGTTGGCAGCTTCGACACTTCTTTCTCAGTAATTGATAGAACTAGTAGACAGAAAGTAGCAAAGATATAGAAAAATGAAATACACATCAACCAGCCGTTGTTGTAAGGTACCATCGAGTCAAGTCCGACTCATAGCAACCCTATGTACAACTGGCACTATGTCAGTGCTTCTGTACTATTCATAGGGTTTTTCAATGGCAGATTGTTTCAGAATTGTATCAGGAGTGAGCTGCCAGGTCCTTCTACTCTTTATGCAATGCTGGGGATCAAACCTGGGTTCTCAGAGACTGCAGAGCAGTACTCTTTGAGGCCCTGAGTTCGATCCCCAGCACCACAAAAATGGGAGAAGGATGTGGCCATCCACTACTGGCACAATGCCGAAACAATGAGCCATCAAAAACCCTAGGAAAGTTGCTATAATCGGACCCAACTTGACAGCACACAACATAGTGACCCTATGTACAACAGAACAAAGCCCTACCCTACACTGTGCCATGTACATGATCAACCAACTGGATCAAAAGAAATTCTCAGAATGGTTGAATAAGCCATAATAAATAACATTCACATGCAGGAAAGTCATATATTACACATTCCAAGGGTCTTTGAACATAACTTTGAGTTGTGTAGTGCATAACCTACTTGCGTATTTGACTGGTCCTGCCCATACTGTAGAATTTTATCATCTCTAAAGAAGAATAAATTATTCACTTGAAGGGGTTTCACTGTTTTGTTTGCAGTGTTGGGAATCTAACCAAGCACATGCTAGGCAAAGAGTCTACTGCTGAGCTGTTACATCTCCAGCCCAAAATTCACTATTTTTAAAGAGGAAAGCAATAAATAGAAAGGCATATATAATATGATCTCATTTTTATGACACAAATAGGAACAGATGCATATATGTGTGATTGTTTTGTCACATGAATATTTGAGAATGTCCTTAAGTGGAAGGATATATATTTATTTAGTAAGGGGATGGGAGAAATGAATAATGTAGGTGGAGGAGGAATGAACAGTGGGGCAGGGCCCCAAGCAAAAAAGAAAAAGAAAAATCTTGTACTTTATGTTGTTGTTAGGTGCCGTTGAGTCGGTATCCGACTCATAACGACCCTCTGTACAACAGGGGAAACAATATTGTCAGTGCTTCTCTGCTGTTCATAGGGTTTTCAATGGCAGATTGATTTTTGGGAGGGAGTTGCCAGGTCCTTCTCCCAAGCCTACAGCTTTTGGTGTTCCCAGGCGGTCTCCCATCCAGGTACTAACCAGGCCCGTCCCTGCTTAGCTTCCGAGATCTGACGGGATCAGATGTCACAGGGCTACAGCTGTAGGCTTTGTACTTTATACACATAATCATATTTATGCACTTATGTAAAATAATGAATATATATTAAAATAGTTTTAAAAATAATCTCAAATATAAAAAAAGGTGAATATACTTTATTCAGTTGGTTAAGACCGTTTGATGATTTTCTTTTGCACTTTCAATTGAACTCAGACCATGACTTCTGTGATACAGTTCTTGTCTTCCTCCCCAGACTGTGTACTATTACTCTCCCCACAACAGGCGAGTCTCTTTGGACTGAAGGATTTTGCAGTCTAAGTTACCTCTGCCTTGAATGCTTTGCCACAGGTTCTTTGCATCTGGTTTCTTCTTCTCTCTGGCAGACTCCATGATTTGCCTATCTAACAGCTACCTCCTCCTTCTTCATCACCAACTGAATACTACTTTTAGTTGGGAGAACAGTATCCATTTAAAATACTTAATCTTTCCCTGTGGTTAGAAGTGATACAGTTCTGTTTGTTGGGATATAAGTAGAGGTAACCGGTCATGGTTCTCTGAGAAGCTTTGTAACAAAGCAAAACCAGCTGCCATCCTTTACCACTCCTTTCCCTTATTGCATTTGCTGGCCATGAAAATGGTTGTGAAGCTAGAGTTGTGGTCCTCAAAGTGTTCTCCCCAGACCAGCAGTATCTGCATCACCTGGGAACTTATAAATGCAAATTATCAGGCCCCACCTCGACCCACTAAACCAGGAACTCTAGGCATGGGGCCCAGAAATCTGTTTCAAAAAAACCTTCAGGTGATTATTATACTTGCTGAACCTTGAAATCCACTGAGCCAGAAGACAGAACCCTCCTTAGAGATGGCCAAGATGTTGAATGAAGACTAGTACACTTATAGCCAGGTGCCCTGATGCACACCTGTAATCCCAGCAACCCAGGAGCTAAGGCAGAAGGATTATGAGTTTGAGGCCAGAGCAAGCCTGTGCAATTTAGCGAGACCTTGTCTCAAAATAAAAAATAAAAAGGGACTGAGGGTGCCGCTTGGTGGTGGAACACTTGTCTAACATGCAAGATTCTCTAGGTTCAATCCACTAGTACTGAAGGAAAACAGAAAAAGACTAGTGCACCTATGACATCATGGAGCTCGCACTACACAAGACTTGTATGCTTCATTTGGACTTAAAATTATACCAAAAAAAAAAAAAATGTAATCCCTACTTGTTTAAGCTACTGAGGTTTCTATCACATGTAATGGAATGCAATTCTAATTGATGAATCATTTTCAAAATCTCATCTTAAATCTCTTTAAAGAGGCTTCCCTGACTACCTTCCTTATACCCTCCATCTCCACCAAGATCCTCTATCATCCATCCCCACCATAGGTATCCTTTATATCCCTCCTCACATCCTGAGATTTTTTCCACTCACTTGCTGTTTATTTGCTATGGATTGTTTCCCTCAAAAGCGTCAGCTTCAAACCAGTAGTTTCTTTGCCTTTTCACTGCTGTACTCCATGCTGAAGTATCTGCCACATAATGGATTTTCCATAATTATTTGTGAAATGTTAAGGAATGTTAAAATTATATTTTCTATTTAAAATAATGTATTTCAAAACATTTGAATGACAATTATTTATTAGCAATTTCACAGTTTTCAGGAAAATTACTATAAAAAGTATACATACACTTGTAAAAATAAAAGAGAAGCCTCCATGTTTGCCTGTGAGCACTTAGTAGCATACTCTTAAGTGGCCTATCAATTCTAAAGCCATAAATGACAAATAAAAGAGCTATGTAAACATTTGAAGTTTCACAGAAATGAACTGCATTAATTTAGCATTTCTTGGTAATGTCATCTTTCGGTAGGCACAGTGTTGTGCAACTTCAATATAAGTGGGAGACTTGTTTAATAACAACAGTAAATATAACATTTAAACATGAACATTCAAATAAAGACAAAAAATTCTGGTCAGTTTTCTTATGCATGCTAGAAGGCACACAAAATTAGGTTTTAACCTGGAGAGAAAACATTCCTTCACCCATGTCCCTAACTTGGCTCTTCTGGTAATCTCTAGTTTGGTCCAAGACAAACAAACACTGCAAATAAATAAGGCCATCTCTAGTAGCTGACAATGTTGGCACATTAGGGAAGGGATGCTCACTGGGGGCTCCCTGTGGACAAATGTGGAGTTCTCTGCTCTAGGTGGGAGTGAGCCAAGAAGGCCCAGGGCTCTTGCAATGCAAGCAGATTTACCTCCTTTTGTCTTTACCTCATATAAAACTTCTCTGGTCAATTTTTGGAAATCTGTCTCCCTTGATTATCTTTTAAATGGTAACTTGTTATGTCACATTTAAGTAAATTGTGTAAGTACTCTTCTCAATGAAGCAAAGAACAATCAGAGAGAAATATATTGCTTCCTGCTTAGATTCTGGTATCCTTTTTCTTGCTGGGCTTTCTTGGGGTCACCTTTGGGCCGGAAGATAGCAGTAAAGTACCAGAGGCAGAATGGGAGGCTAAGAAAAAAAGAAGCCCAGAGATTAATTACGATCATTTCCTTCCTTCCTCACGGACTCAAGAGAGATTAGATAAGATGTTTTCTGAGACTCTCTTCTAAATATAAGGAGCTGTAAGGGTTTTCTGTCAATAACATCCCAAGTGCAAACTTCTGGGGAGCTCCCAGAAGTTGCTCTCAGCCCTCAGCCAAACATGGTAAATTTTCCTTGTTTTCTTTAACGACTTTTTTATCTTATGAAAGGCAATGACTCTAGGTTCCACATGAGTAATTTATAGCTGGCCTTGTACTAGAACCAGCATCAAATGTACCAACCTCACTTTAGTAGTGATGACATTCTGTAAGGCTTAGCTGTTACTCAACAGTGCATCAGAATCACCTGGGGAAACATGTTAAAAATAATGCACGTTCTGGCATTCCACTCCCAGAGGTTCTGATTTAATGGGAATCTGCATTTTCTGTAAGATTCTCCAGATGATTCTGATAGAGGTGGTGTGAGGTCCACAATTTGAGAAAACTTGACCTGACAGAGGCAGTCCAGAATTGCTTTTTTTCCTTTTTTTCCTTACAATAAGACCTATTGTAGACAGTGCTACAAAACAGCCAGATTGCTGGAAGGGTCCTCATGGAAGAGGGGTCTGGTGAGGAGGTCATCTAGACACCTCCTCAAAGCCTGTAGGAGGGATTGATGTAGTCTTCATAGTGTCCAAATCTGTAAGTGATTAAAAATTGGGCCCAGCACTCACTGGACTTGAGGATAAGCAGCAAAATCCCAAGATACCAGAATTTTGTTGCCTTCTGGTCTAGGGGCCCATAGTACAGTCTTTTCTTTCTTCTTCTTCATTTTCACTGATGTGGGACTAAGGAAGCCAAATAGATCCACACAGATAATATGTTGTTTGGATACGGGTAAATGTAGACAGCTAAAGCAAATTCTGTTTGGGGAAATTCAAAAGAGTGAATTCCAGTTTGATACACAGCATCAATAATAGACTGAAGGTCAGTGTATGGCATCTGGATGGCAAATCCTGAAACCTGAATAAAGGATAGAACAACACACAAAGCCACATTACAATTGCAGAGGTAAGCAGAATTACTATGTGCAAAAAGATCACAGAAGCCTTGAAGAAATGGTAATCACAAAATAATAATTGTTTTTTGGGTGCTATTTCTGTTCAAGATACAGTGCTAAATGCTCCACATACATGTAAAATCCCCAAACAACCCTTTGAGAAAGGTTCTGTTCCAATCCCCACTCCACAGACAGAGAAGACTACAAGTGTCTGTTGGACACTAGAACCACATATTTAAGATGCCACAAATTTTCATCCTTTCTAGATAGCATACTGCTGACAAGGAAAGTACTTGGTCCTACCTAAGAAGGATTTAAGTGACAGTTTTGGAGGGATTTATTCAAGAGTGATCCAGTTTATATTTATTAAAGTGACTACTCTGTGCTAGGTGTAAATGATTGTAGAACACGGTCCTATGTAAAATTATTTAATAATACACAGATGACAATCATAAGCCTCTTTTAAATCTTCAATTATTTGCCTCAGGAGGATTTTTCTCACCCTGAAATCTGTTCACATGCTCTGCCCATGATGGTGAGTAGTGCACTGTCCTTTCTCTGTTATTGTTGTTCTTATGTGCTCCTGGGTTGGGTCCAACTCATAGTGACCCTATGTACAAGAGAAAGAAACACTCCCCAACACTATGCCATGCCCGGCATTATTGTCAGTGCTTCTCTGCTATTCATAGGCTTTTCAATGGCTGATTGTTTTGAGAGTGGGTTGCTAGGTCCTTCTTCCTAACCCGCAGCACCTGGTGTTCCCAGGCAATCTCCCATCCGAGGACTAACCAGGCCGACCTTGCTTAACTTCCAAGATCAGGTGGGGTCTGCTATGGCTGCAGACGAACTTTCTCTAGCTTACTTAAAAAATACTTTGTACTTATGATTTTGGATCTGTCTCTTTAGTCCATAATATCTATCAATGCATAAGAGTGTATCTTTACTGTTTACTGTCATAACCCCAGTGCCTAGCACAATACCTGGCATGTAGAATAAAAACAATAGCTAGCATTTACAAAACACTAGGTGCTGGATGTGATGGTAAGTATTAACTCATTTAATCCTCACCACAACCACAAAACAGATAACTATTTTTATCTCTGTTATTTAGTGTGATAGAAGGTATACAAAGGTTAGATGACTTGCCCTAGGTTAAAACTAGTGAGTAGTTAAAATAGGATTTGAATACATGCTGTAGGGGTCAATTGGATTTATCATTATTGGCTAAATATTATTAAATATGCAATTTTATATAGAAACTCCAAGTTTTAAACCTTGGCTTATATTTAACTGTTTTGCTAATTTGTTTACCTCTGAATTCTATTAAAAACAAAGCAGAACAAAAATAACTTCCCCCTAATTAATGAATAAATAGTGCCTGCAGATCCCCACCCCACCCTATTGGATGGCAGAAGGAAGGGTTCTCGCTCTTAGAAGGGTGGGGTTTTCGAAAATGCACTGAACCAGTTAATAGGGATGAGAGGCAAAAAAATCCTTGGTGCTAAGGGTAGGGGAGGAGAAGGAATGGAGGACCCTAACAATATACCAAATACCCACCATATTTGTTTGTGGATTTGCTGAATTTGAAATACCTTTTTACTATCCACAAAGATGTCAATACACTGATAAATATAAGATGAGAGGTAAGGAGTGAGATCCAGGCCAAACAGACAAATTTAGGGGTAATATGCACATGGAAGATATTTGCCTGGAATCCTCTTGCCCACAACCAATTACACAGAATCCAATCTATTACTAGAGATCATTTTCCATTTTCTCGCTTGCAGGGTGTTTTGCTTTGAGGCACTGCTTTCCAAAGCTGGTAGTTCACACATCATAAAACACACAACTGGCTTCAAGAAAATGCCATGTAGTATGGCTCTGGTAAAAACGACTTGCTACATTTGCATTATTTTGGTCTATAAGCAAATTCATTTTAGTGCCAAAGAATCTATCTTTCAAAATTAAGGTAAATAGCATTTTAGAAATATTTAGGATTGCTATTATTTATCAATTAACAACATAGATATATCAAATGCCATTAACACACAAAATCCCATACAAACCCAATAAAATTGTAGCAGTCTTTCAAATTCACTCTCTTTTTCAAATGAAACAAAATTTCCTGCATCGAGTTCCAATGCAGGAAGGATTTGTCGTAACATAGAAGTACATTGTCGATTCCAACGTGTCGGGTGTTTAGGTCGCCATTCCATTATTTTACATTTTAGAGTTCTTTCAATCCTAAGAATGCAAAGATAGCCAGGTGTGGTGGTGTACACCTGTAATCGTGAGGCTGAGGCAGGAGGATTGCTGAGAGTTCAAGGCCAGCCTGGCTATAGAGTGAGACCTTGTATCCCCCTACAGGTGCGCGCGCGCGCACACACACACACACACACACACACACACACACACACACAAATAAAAAAGAAAAAGAAAAAGAAAGAAAAAAAGGAAAGGAAAGAAAAAAAGATTGTAATGATAATCTGACAAATTGCAGCTCATTTAGTAAATGTGAAGGAAGTTTTGTAACTTCAAGTATGAAAATGATATTTTATTGGATTTAGGAGGAAACCAGATCATGATAGTCAGGGTATGTGCCACCATTCACAAGGAGAAGCAGGCTCCTGCTTGGCTTAGGAAGGTAAGATTCCCTGGGTAGCCAGAAACTAATTCTCCAAAGCATGTTTCATCTCCTTTCCAGTTACTGTGTGTAAACAGTTGCTGACTGGGTGTAATTTGGTAACACCTACCATCTGATCACTGGGTTGACATCTCCACTCTTCAAGACCCTGCTTTAACGTTGGACACTGTGCTTCCAAGAAACTGCCTTTACAAAAATTCAGGTATCTGATCTGGGGTGATGTTGGCCAGGATGGGATTATTAGCTCAGTTAATTTAGAAGTGGGTTGGGAGGAAATGAAACAATGGAGTGGTAAGATTGGTGATCAGCTTCCCCCTACTAGAAGGTAGCTCCATCAGGGGAGAGCTTTTTCCCTGTATCCTCTGCCCTTAGAACAATGCTTGGTGAGGAACTGCGCAGGGAAGTGGGAAGAGTGGGTTGGTGGATGGGGTACTTCTGGAAAGCCTCTTTTCTGGGTAAGATGGCTATGGGTTTGAGTCTCCAACACCAGTGTGCATTACAAAGAAGCTGCTGAGATTCTCCTCTTGGCTGAGTTCATAGTGCAATCAAGTAGGCTAGAGTGTGCAGTGAGTCTCAAAAGTGGCCAGCCATCAGAATCACTTGGGTTTCACCTCCTGATACTGATTTGAATCTGGTCTGGGACCCCAGAACTTATATTTTTAAATAGCTCCAGAAGTAATTCTGTGAAAACCAGAAGTTGGGAACTATTTCTATACTGCATGTCTTCCTTTTTTGATAAGAGTTGGGAGGTGAAGAGAGGAAATGACAAGAGGCTGGAGTAGGGTAGTGAGCAAAGGGAGCAGAAAAATGATTTTGGTCCTGGCCTGTTTTAACTGGTTGGTAGTAGGGTAAGTGCCAGCCTGCTGTCTGGGTGTCAATCACTGCAGGCAGGCAGATCCAGAAGCCCCTGATGCATCTGGAATAAGAGAGAGACCTGCTGCAAAGACTGTGACTCTTTGGGCTTGACTGAACCCCACCTTAACACACTGTGTTTATGTGTTTGGGGAACTGGGGCACACCCAGGAGTTATGGCATTGCCCCTTTCTACCATCCAACTGGGATGTTTTTACTATACTGCAGGTCACACGCCATTTACTTTCATGCTCCTTCAGGAAGTGATTGCTATTGCATTACAATTACCATAGGCTCAACAGGCATCTATGTTGAGAACTTTCCAACCATAGAGCACAGTGTTTTCCCAAGTTAACTTACACTGACCTTTCCAGGGATGCCCTGGTTTCTTTTTAATGTTTTTTAGCAAAAGATGGGTATTTCAATGGAATTAACCATTATAACTCCCCTTTTCATGCTTCTGTTGCTGAAAGTAATGGGTGTTTTGAAAGGCTGAGTTAAAAGAAAGGACAAAAGAAAAGGAAGGAAAAAGGAAGGAAGAAAAGAAGGAAGGAAGGGAGGAAAGAAAGAAAAGAAAAAGAAAGAGAGAACAAGAGAAAGAAAGAAAGAAAGAAAGAAAGAGAGAGAGAGAGAGAGAGAGAGAGAGAGAGAGAGAGAGAGAGAAGGAAAGAAAGAAAGGGAAAGCCTGGGCGGGAGGACTAAAAGGTGACAGAATAAGAGATTACTGGGAGAACATAGTACCTGTTATTGAGATCTTCTACCATGCTTTTATTTGTATCAGTATACATTATTTCTTCAGGCTGAAATATAGAGAATTGAAAGTTGGGAAAGATTCTAAAGAGACCATCTTTACATGATAGTCACCCCTGATGCCTTAGGGGTGAGGGGGCCCAAACCAGTCTCTCATGGTAAAGCACTCAATCCCTTAGATAAAAGATCGATCATAGTATTTCCTTTCATTTCTATGCTGGATCCACAGAGCATGGAATATATTTAGGAAAGAATATATTTTTCATGAGTAAGACAGACCTGCCATCCCCATTCATTTATTTAAACAAGGATCTCGCATACTTATTGATTCTATTTAATAACCATTGGGAGCTGCCCTGGTCTCTTCCATTTACTAACTGTACCTTTGGTAAAGTTATTTAACCTCTTTGTTCTGATTCTCAGTTACTTCACCTTCAGAATAAGGACAGTAGTCGTGTCTACTGCTCTAGGGTCTTGTGAAGATTTTAAAATAAAGTAACGCTTGTAAAGCCTCAAGCATATGGAATGCTCAATAAACATCAGACATTGTTATTATAACTCTTCTGACATGGTTTATCACCATCCTTCTCTGAGTATTTGTTTCTTATAGCTGGCAGGAGGCAATTCTTTGTGCTTGTGTGTATGTGTGCACACTTGTGTTTGCACGCACTTGAACACACACACATAAGAATCCATTTCAACCCTGCCCCATCTCCAAGCCTTTGCTCCAAGCACCACCTCCCAAACCAACAGTGGAAAGTAACACATTTCCTCATGCTCCTGCCTGGGCAAGATTTTCTGGAAGGAAAGGGAGGACTTTTCAGGTTCCCTCCCCACCTAACCCCGCCCTCCTCACAGGGCTCACAGCACAGGAGTGAGGGAGTGGGTGTAGACAGTTTACTTTGGTATTCCTGAACCCAGGAACAGAGGCAGCTGTAGGGACAGTGAAAGATGTTCCCCTCCCTTGAGTGGAATTGAGGTTGTGTAAATAGGGGGCAACATTTGATAGGTCTCTAGGTTCCTAAATGTGGCTCCGAGAACAGTAACCTTAGACTTGGAACTTGTTAGAGACACAATCCTTGGTCCTCCCCTCACACCCACTTAATCAGAAAACTCTAGGGAAAGGCCTAACATCTGTGATTCAACAAGTTCCCCTGTGATTCTGATGCCTGCCATGGTTGGACAGCCATTAGACTAGAGACTAGTTTCAGACCCAGGGAGTTTCCCCACAATAGAACACAGGCAGAGCATAGTAGAAATATGAACCCGTGGGTCCAGCAGCGGTCTCAGACAGAACACGTAGACTGAATTCTCATACTTGTCTCACCAATGGCTGTGTACCCTCCAACCCGCACTGGGAAACTCCTGTGGATTAATTAGAACCATTAGGCCTGCAAATGAAGTAGGGATATGGTGACCTGATAAATTTATGAGTTTGCTTTCCTTTTCTGGAAAAAGACCCTTCTTTTTGCTCGCTCTCTCATTCTCTCTCTCTCTCTTTCCTTGTCTTTCTTTCTTTTCTCTCTTTCCTTCCTTTCTCTTCCTTTCTGGGAACTCATGTCTCTCAAAATCTCAAGAGGGATTCCTGATAACCCCAGCTCCAGACACCCACATGCTCATCATGTACACTAAAATTTATGTTCTCACTCATGTGTGACAGACAAAGTTCACCCTAATAGCGGTGAGAAATCAAAGACCACTACCCACAGGAAAGAAATCAATGGAGATTCAAGTCAAAAGCAACTCTAAGCTTTCTATTGATAGGTAAGTGTGACAGAAGGTTTAGTTTTTACCCTCAGTCAGAGAGGCTTTTAAAAATAGAGGTTTAATCATGGAGGTCCTTCGTGATGTTGGCTTCTGGCTGCCCTGAAGATAAAGGCCCAAATCCTTACCAGAACTCTCCTCATCCCTTAGGTCTTCCTGCTGGCCTGGTAGCTCCTTGGTAGAGGTCTCTTTGCCATGACAGGTCTTCTCACCTGCTGCTCCCTCTCTCTGTGGGGCTATTCTCTTCCCTAGCTTTCATCCAGACAAGCTTCTGTTCACCCTAGCTTGTCGCCACTTTGCCCTGGAGCCTCACGCAGGTCTCCCTGCTGTGTGCTGCCAAAGCTCATTCATCTCTTCTGCAGTAGCACTGATCCCTCCCCACTGCAATTGCTTGTTCCCTCTTCTAGAACCCAAGTTCCAAGAACACAGATGTGTATTTTTCCAACACCTAGCACAGCACTGGCTCATAGGAGAAAACCAATAAATATTGCCTGAGTGAACAAGAGAATAATTATATATCAGACAAACAAAACCTTCATCTCTAAATAGATCATTCCCTTCCGTGGAGGCAGCTGTGCTTCAGCACAGCTATGAGATGAGAAAAGCAAAGCACGAATTGTAGAGGCTAAAATGTGGTTTGCTCTAGAGAGATAAGCATATTTCCTCTTCTTTAAAATAACATTTCAAACAGGAAATATAAAAATACCTACATATGCTTGATTTTCATAGAGAATGTTTAGAATGACTCACAAGACATTAATGGACAATAATTATTTCTTAGAGGGTAGATAAAAGATATTGAAGGGGAGAGAAACTCTTTATATTCTTTGATACTCTGAGTTTTTCCATTGGAACTACTAGGCATTCTTTTTGATATTGTGAATTGCCATGGATTTATAGACAAGCCCAGACTCACTACCCACTTATATTTAATTATTTCACTTTGCCACACTTGTTTTAGATTTTTTTAAAAAAGTAAGACACTACAGATAGCCTTGAAATTCTCCACATACTGCTCCCTGATCCAGTTCCTTTTTGCCCCTTCTCTCTAAAGGCAACATCTAACCTGAATTTGGTATTTGTCATCCCCATGAAAGCCTTTATGTTTATTATATACACACATACATATATACAGACACAAATATAGTTTTCAGAATTCACACAAGTGGTTTCACACTCTATGTATCATTTCACATCTTTATTTTGCTTAACTTATGTTGACACACATGGCTCCAGGTCAGTCTTTCTCAACCATGGCTGCAGGCTGGAATCACTTGGGATGCTTGAAAAACTACTGATGTGTGGCTTCCACCCTCAGAAATTCTGATGTAATACATGTACAAATTGAGAACTACTATAAATTGGATCATAGAGTATTTTTTTTACTGTTGTATAGCACAGCTCACTACATGAGTACTTTACAACTCATGTAACCAATTTTCCAGTCAGTGAGTTGTTTCTAATTTCTTGATATTTAAGCAATTCTGTAATGAACATTGTTGTACTTGCTTCCCTGTGCATGTTCCTCTAGAGTACATACCTAGAAGTTGGAATTAGTAGATCAAAGGTTGAACATCTTTGCTTTTATGAGATATCATTGTATTGCTTTCCAAGGTGCTCACAGCAATTTATATTCTCACCATTTCTCTACTTCCTTGCCAGCACTTTGTCTGGTCACCTTTTTTTTTCCCAATTTATGCATGTGAAATAGTGTTTTATTATTTTAAATTATTTTTCCCTGATTATGAGTGAGGTTGAACACTTGAGTTTCTGACTCTATGAATTTTTTTTTGCCTATTTCTCTATTCTCTTCCTCTCCCTTCCTCACTCTTTCTCTCTCTCTCTCTCTCTCTCTCTCTCTCTCTCTCTCTCTCTCGCTCTGTCTGTCTTCCTCTAGGCCCATACCTCCTAGTTTGTGGACTTTGCAGTTGCTACACTCTGTCATACCATGGTCCTCAATGCAGAATCAGCTGTGGACATGATATTTGGAGTGCCTCCCCAAAGTGACACTGAGTACATCATAGATCCACTAGCCAAGATAGCTAGGGATTTGATCAGTTCCTGGCCTTCTACTCCTTGAGTACCAGGTAGTGAGTTTACAGGGTTTTATTCTCATCTTCTTTCTGAAGTAGAGGAGCCATCATAACCCCTGGCTTCAAAGAGTTGTGCTTGCTCTGGCTCTTTGACTTCCTGTGGCATTTTAGACCTTTTAGCCATCTCTGTTTCAGTCCCACTTACTACTAGTGTTTCTGTCCTGTTTCTATTCCATGAGGTAACTACCATGGTTTGGAGTCCTGATAAGCATTTTTCTTTCTTTTTCTTTTTTTTTCTTTTTTGGCCAATTTTTATACTTGACCATCATCATGAATGTGCAGCCAAAGGGGTAGGTCAAAGTAAAAACTTACTAGATCATCTTAAATATTGTATGCTATGTTTTATGATAAAAATTTAAAAATTATATGAGTCTAAATTTGCATTGGATATGATATATTTTTCTCAATTTCTTTTTTCCTAAAGATAGACTAAAGTAGGCCAGGTGTGGTGGCACGTGCCTGGAATACCAATGACTTGGGAGGTGGTAGCAGGAAGATGGCAAGTTTGAGGCCAGAGGTAGCCTGTATAAGTCAGTGAGATCCTGTCTCAAAATAAAAAAAGTGGGGCTAAGGGTGCAGTTCAATGGTAAAACACTTGCAAAGTATGTGCAAGGCCCTAGGTTCAACTCTCCCAGTACTGCAATTTAAAAAAAAGTGCATAGGAAGGAGAGCAAAGTAGGACAGACATGAATTAGATGACAGAAAAGACTTGTTTTTGATGAATACTGCCAAATAATTCAATAAGTAATCACCCATAAAATGCAAGAGCTGTCACACACAACTAGTAAAGATTAGAAGCAATGGTCACTCTCATATAGACACACTTGAAGAAATATGATTTACCTGTATGCTTTGTGCTTTTGTTTCTTGAAAATTTTTTGGAAGCAACTGTTTCCAGAAACTTTCCTTTGAATAGTCAAAATGTACAGCCATTAGTGTATTATTTTGTTGAATATTAAACCAGACCTATTAAAACATCAACATAAGGTGAATGTAAGCCCACAGGAACACAAGGCCCATAGTTGGTAAGGATGGAGCAAAATTTTGCAGTCTGACTATTCAACAAAGTGGCAGAAACCAAGGGAGTTCTGGGTTAGAGACTGAGAGATTCCAGGGTTCTAGGATTGCAGGACTATCTCATTAGTTCTCAACCTTGGAGGCTCTACTGAGTCGCCTGCGGGAGCTTTAAGGACAAAAGACTGCCTAATCCCTGGACCTGCAGGACTCACTGAACACCCATGTCTTCAGAGTTCCCCAAATGATTCTACTGTATAGTCAGGGTGACTTGAGGAGGTAACTCAAAATAAGATTTCCCCCAAAATACTTACATTCCTATCACTGAACAAACAATCCACACTTTTTAAGGGACAAAATGGATCAAACTGCTTATGACATTGCCCAGTTGATGGATTCCAGAGTAAATATTCATAAGTTTCTTGAGTTAATACATAAGCCACATGCCCCTGTATTAGGAAAAAGATTTAAAGTCACTTTTGGTGTATTTACCTAACTTTTGTATGTGGAAATTATAATATAATGATTCTGACTTTTAAAAGATTTTTTTTAAGGGCTTAAAAAAATTTTTTTTTGATGGTGTGGCCATGTTCCGCTAAAACTTTATTTACAAAAACAGATAGGAGGTAGATTTGGAGCAAGGCCCGTAGTTTGCCAAGCTCTGTTTTGGAGGATTTATCATAATTCACAGCCGGCAGCCACAGCCCTGTGGCATCCAATCCCGTCAGATCTCGGAAGCTAAGCAGGGTCAGGCCTGGTTAGTACTTGGATGGGAGACTGCCTGGGAACACCAGGTGCTGCAGGCTTGGGAGACGGATCCGGTAGCCTACTCCCCAAAATCAATCCGCCATTGAAAACCCTATGAACAGCAGAGAAGCACTGACAATAGTGTTTTGCCTATTGTATACAGGGTCACTATGAGCCGGATACCTACTTGACGGCACCTAACAACAACAACATCATACTTTACACACTTGACACGTGGGAGCTGGGTACATATGAAACTTTCACCAAGCCTCACACTTACGAAGACACTATAATCCCATATGCTGTCAAGTTTCTTCATCTGCTCTTGAGGGCAAAACCTACATTTCTCAGGACTTCTGTGAGCAATAAATGGATCATGTATCAAATGAAGACAATGTGTTAGAGCTGCCATCAGCTATTCCTGTTTAACAGCCAGCAACTCACTTCCAAATACGAGTAGTGGTGCATGAAGCCCAAGTCTGTGTGTAAGTAGAAATAACAGATGCCACAGCCCTTTGGGGGCACCTAGCACAATGCATGCCAGAGCAACGGTCCCCAAGCAACAACAACAAAGAGCACTGGTAGAGATGGTAATGGCCTTGAGAGATCAGTGAGGTGGATCACTTATACATGGAGTGACCAGGGAAGAGTCCATGGAAGGGGTAGAATTTTAAGAGAGGCAACTTGGGGTAGGTGGCATACAGGCCCTGGGCTTCTGTGCCAAGACCAACCTAGCTTAAAAACTCTAAAGCCCCTCTTTGCTACTTTAGGCTGTGTGACTTCCAGTGAGCTAATAATTTTTCTGAGCCCTATCTATGTGATGGAGCTAACATATCACCCCACAGACTGAGGTCTGCAAATCTGGTAAGATAATATGTGAATGTGCTTGGCCCCAGAAAGCACTTCAGAGCAGCTTCTTTTCCCTTCAAAGGATAGATAGGATTCTCACAAGCAATGATAGGGGAATGAAAGTCCACTGCGGAGAACAAGGGGAAGCAAAAGTACAGCAATAGAAACAAACAGCATGTTCCAGAGAGCAAGCAGACCCATTCACCTGGTAGGTGGATCCACAAAGTGAGGCAAAACTCAAAAGCCAGGTTGGCAGCCATGATGGGGAGTGAACTTAAAGCATTCTAACTACTGCTCTGTGTACCTGGCATAATGTGGAAGATTAGTAGATATTTACTGAATGTGCCAAATCTCAAATGCTCGCAAAAGGTGCAAAACTATAAGCAATCATAGTCTCTTCTTAGGATCAAAATATAATGTGCTCCAATTCAAACAGATTTTTTTAAACAAACAAGACAAATATTTACTAGTGAAAGTGTTCAGATGTCTGCTCCCAACAGAAGCAGTGATGAGGAGGAGACTCAGAAACCTCCCATCCCCACTCGTGCCCCAGTGTAATGCTGAGCAGATTTTTAAATTTTTTTGAAGAGAAAACAAAACAAAACAAAACAAAAGCCAACAAAAAACAAAACAACAAACAACAGCAAGAAAACTCTAAAACAACAACAACAACACCCAACACCAATGCTCCAGAAATCCTCAGGTCTAAGTAGGTAAGAGGATTCAGATGAGAGAACTTGTGAGCTGGTGCTGCCATGTGTGGACCTGCAGGGTACCTGATAGCAACAAAATATGTAATGCTGATAAAATTAATATATTATGGTGACTTTCCAACAGATGGTAATAAAGTGTTTAGAGCTAGGGATATTTTTATCTAGTTCACACAAAGAGGTTATGTTGACCAGCTCTGCTTTGGTTAGAATATACTTAGAGACTGAGGCAGAGTTTGTTGTTGTTGTTGGGTGCCACAAAGTCAGATCTGACTCATGGTGAGCCTATATACAAACGAATGAAACACTGCCCAACACTGTGCCATGCACACGATCTTTTTACGCTTGAGCTGAGGGTTGAAGCCACTGTTTCTTCTCATTTTGAGTTGTGCCACATCAGTTAAAGGAGGTCCCAGAAGCTTTACTCAATCCTGAAACAATCAGCCACGGAAAATCCTATGAGAGTCATCATGAGTCAGATCTGACTCCACTGCACCCAACAACAACAAAAACAAATCATTAAATCAACTCTTGAATACCTTCCAACCTGGGTACTCATTTTCTGGTAGTATATTTGACAGTGTTTCTCTGCTATTCATAGCGTTTTCAATGGCTAATTGTTTTGAGAGTGGGCTGCCAGGTCCTTCTTCCTAGTCTGTCTTAGTCTAAAAGCTCTACTGAAACCTATCCACCATGGGTGGCTTTGCTTGTATCTGAAATATCGGTGGCATAACTTTCAGCATCACAGCAACACACAAAACCTCATAGCACTACAAGCTGACAGACACATAGAGGGAGACAGAGATAGGGGACAGAAAGTGGTTCAAGGCTCTAAGAGAACTATTACAGAAGTTTAAAAGCCACCAAATTAAATTTGAGAACAAGATTTGGAATTAGAGGTTAAAAAGAAAGTATGTATAAAACCAATGTGAGGAGTAAAAAGTAGTCACATTATTATTTTGCTCTCCACAAACCTCTCATAGTGTAAGAGTTTCTTAGCAAAAAATAAATATTTCAAGTGACAATAAAAATAATAACACTTAACATTTATTGAATATTTATGTGTACCAGGTACATGCTAAAAATTCATACCATTTCTCTCACTTTAATTTACTCCCAATCCTGTGAGATAGGAGTAATTATTAAGGCCATTGATCAAATGAAAAATCAGAAGTTAAGGAGCTTATCTAGGGTAACAGTAAGGAGTATTATTCCGGTTTTGTGAGGAGATAACAGGCTTGGAGACACAAACAAGGCTGAGATCATGCAGTTAGTAAGTAACATTGCTGGATTTTAAACTTCTATCTGTGTCCTAACACTATGCTGTGCAGCATAAAGCCCTTGCTCTTTATCACTGCTCTTCGTTTTCTCCTTTCTTGAGGGAAGATCAATCTCAACCATGCAACTGCGGTGAATATTGCTAGGGCTTTACTGCCACCTAGTGGCGTATAGATATACAACGTGGTTTTTCAGTTAATAAACTTGACAACTAATAAAACTATGCCAAGGGAATATAGGGAAATAATTGATCATGACAAAAAACATAAGGCAAGATTGCGAATGTTGCCACTTAGCAAGATATTCATGGCAAGGCTAGAAGCCATCCAAAAATGACAGAAGTATATAAGTTGTAAAAATTTCAGATAAATGGAAAATGAAGTGTTAGGCAGTGTTAGTTAAAATATGTAAAATATAGTATTAGACGCAAAAAATGATGGTGGTGAATGATAACAACCACAATTACACTCCAATTAATGCTACACAACCTCCCTCACTTACTGTATGTTTGCCATAAACAGGTGCTGTTCTCAGTCACTTATATGTACTAGGTAATTTAACATTCCCAGTAATCCCGTGAAGTAGCACTGTTTTTAGTGCTATTTTACAAAAGAGAAAAACAAGTTATTCTTTGCGTTGCAGAAATTTTGATGAACCAACATTATCCTCTTAACTAGTACTTGTTTGCTCATGAGATTCCCTAATTAGCTTGTGAAAAGATTAAAACCTTGAGGTTGAAGCCTTTTAAATTTGCAGTAGAAATATGGTTTAGTTTTGCTCACACTATTCCAGCACTTACTTCTAATGCTGAGGTTCCCAGGAGGACCAATGCCTTCTTTCCAAAATACAAAAAGAAATTACAGAGAAGTATAGCATGCTCTTCCTTGTTTCCAATAGCCAGGTTGATGCAGCGCTAAGGCAAAATGAAAGCAATACAAAAACCAAAAAGGATATTAAGAAGAGGAAGAGGAGGAGGAAGAGATGAGGGGATAGTGATGGCAAAGGAGGAGAAGGACCATGACAAACTTGAACAATGCAGCATCCAACAGATTTAGAGTCCTCATACTCCCTTCAGTTCCAAATGCACTTATTTTACTACCTTGCATAAAAAGAAAATATTGACATGGAACATTGGGGTTACCTTTATTATGAGACATTTAATGTTCATATTTTATGGAGTAGCTAGATAATTTACATCCAAAATGGGACATTTTTGTTTAGGACAAATATTAATCTGCACTGGGCATGCAGGAACATATGGATTTGTAGTTCAGCGAATCTTATCTGAGAGGGAATCACATAGTCTCTTGGGGGAAGTGGGCCTTTGGGCAGTGGTGCTACATTCTGTCCTGTACCAATACAGTACTTGACTCAAAGAGAGGAAGAGATCTGAATTGGTGCCCAATCAGGAATAATGATAGAAACTTCTTCAACTGAAAGAGTTGAACAGCTGAGTTGTTGTCAGATGCCATCAAGTTGGGTTGGACTCAAAGAGACCTTAAACAAAAAGAAACACTCCCTGATCCTGATTCGGGCCCATAATCTTGTTTATGTTTAAGCAAATTGTTGCAGACACTGCGTCAATCCATCTAGTTGAGGACCTTCCTTTTTTTATACTGACCTGCCACTCTCCCAAACATCATGTCCTTCTCCAGTGACTGGTCCCTCCAGACAGTATGTCCAAAATACGTCAGACACATGTAGCCATCCTAGCTTCCAAGGAGCACTTTGGTTGCACTTCTAGGATAAATCTGTTGGTTCTTTTGGCAGTCCTTGGTATATTCAATAATCGTCTCCAGCACCATAATTCAAAAGCATCAATTCTTTTCCTGTCTCCCTTATTCAATGTCCAGCTTTCTCAATAGTAGGATGTGACTGAAAATACTATGGCATAAGTCAGGCACACCTTCATCATCAATGTGACATCTGCACTTTTCATCATTTTAAAGAGGTATTTTGCAATAGGTTTTCTCAATGCAATGCATCTTTTGATTTCTTGATTGCTGTTTCTGTGAGTGTTGATTGTAGAACTGAGTAAAGTAAAATCTTGGACAACGTCAATCTTTTCTCCATTTGTCATGAACTGGCATACAAACCTAGTTGTAAGGATTTTTGTTTTGCTGGTGTTGAGGCACAATCCATACTGAAGTCTGTGTTCTTTGATCTTTGTCAGTAAATATTTCAAATTCTCTTCATTTTCAGCAAGCAGAGTTGTGTCACCTGCATAATGCAGGTCATTAATGAGTCTTCCTTCAATCATGATGCTATGTTTTTCTTCATAAAGTCCAGCTTCTCAGATAATTTGTTCAGCATAGAGATTGAAGAGTTATGGTGAAAGGATACAGCCCTGACACACACCTTTCTTGACTTAAGCCAGGCAGTATTTCCTTGTTCTGTTCAAATGACTGCCTCCTGGTCCATGTACAGATTCCTCATGAGTACAATCAAGTGCTTTGGTATTCCCATTCTTCACAATGTTATCCATAATTTATTTTGATCCACAAGTCAAATGCCTTTGTATAGTCAATAAAACACAGATAGATTACAATTGGGATGTATGTGTACATGGTGTGGGTGTAGGATCAATACACAAGCAATGAAATACAATCTAAGGTGCAATGGAAGAAGTGCTACGATTAGGGTTCCCAAATTTAGAAGAAATACACAGGATGCCCAGTCAAATTTGAATTTCAGATCAACAACCATTTTTTTTTTTGGTATAAGTATGTCCTAAATACTGTATGGGCCCTGTATTTTATTTGGCCACTAGTCTAAAGGGAACTTTAACCCAGTGCTAAGGAGGAACACTGCCGTACGAGTTCTTGATTCAGATGAGGGAGGACTGGGACAGCTTTATGGAAGTGATGGTGTTTGCCCTAGACATTGAAGTCTGGCCAGCTCCACAGTGATAAGCCACACTGCTCTCTGGAGAATGTCATAATATTATACTCCTGAAATTCTCATTGAATTGAAGTATTCATGAACTACCACTCCCCCCTCCCAGAATTAGGGGTTTATTCCAGGGCCTCACTCATACGAAGCAAGGAATCCACCACTGAGCACACTCCCACCCCTTTTAATTTTTTTTTTTTTTTATTTTGAGACAGGGTCTCACTAAATTGCCCAGGCTATCTCTGGCCTTGAAATTATGATCTTCCTGCCTCTACCTCCCAAGTCCCTAGGATTACAGGTGTGTGCCACTGCAATAGGACATGAGCTACCACTTTGAATATTGAAAAGATTTTTTGGTCTTAATAAAGTATTTCTATAAATTGTTAGAAAGCTGAAAATTATGTACAAACTTATCAGATACTTTCACACTTCACAAGGCAAAGTATTATATAAATACAAAATATTTTTAAAAGAAAAGCAAATAACAAATTCTATACATTTTAACTGGGCTGGGATTTAGCTCAGTTGGTAGAGCACTGCGCTGCAGTCTCTGAGGTCCTGAGTTCAATTCCCAGCACCGCAAAAATGGGAGAAGGACCAGCAATCCACTCCCAAGTAAATCCTGAAACAGTCAGCCATTGAAAACCCTATGAGGGTCACTATGAGTCGGAGACCGACTCGATGGCACTGAACTGAACATACATTTTAACTATAAAATGTAATTTGTTACCTCCGAAGTCATCCATATATCAGGACCATCATTTTCATCCAGTGTATCAGGCATAAAAGGAATCAAAGATACAAATCGAGCAACAAGTTCCTAGAATAATATTAACTGTTATTCAGTATGTACCATATGTCCATCACTGAGCATAGTGCTTTATAAGTATTATCTCACTTAGTATATACTATCAGTCTATAAAATAGATGCTATTATTATTTTAGTTTTACAAACATAGACTGATAAAATAACTTGTCCAGGGTCACATAGCTGATATGCTATGTGGGATCTCTGGAGATTGAGTGTAGTTGGTCTGACTCCAGAGGGTGCATGTTAGCTATTATGTTTTACTATAATAAATTACTAAAATTTAAAATAGTATAATAATATGTATCAATGTTAAACATGTACTTTAAAATATAACTTTTAAAAAGTTAAAATTAACTTTTTTACAAGGTATTGCAGAATAGCAAAGCTTTAGTTTGCTTTCAGGTTCAAAATCTTTCAGAATTCTTTTTTTTTTATTGGTAATTTTTAATGTACAACTTAGTGGGTTTTATTATGCTCACATAACTTCCTCCTTACTCTCTCTTTCCCCTCCTCCCCTAGCACCTCTCCCTCATCAATGGTCACCTTTCTACTTTCATATATTTTTGTGAGAATGTTTATCTATATACATGCATCCTGATTTTGATATAAGTCCAAACTTTTCCACAATTCTTTTTATTATAAGCTGCTGCAGCAAGAGATAATGGATGCAAAACTGCTTTCTCAAACAATAAAATTTATACCTCCCCCGAGTACTGTAGGCAAGGATTAGGACAAATGTAAAGATGAAGAGATAGAAATAGACAATGAATTAACACAGGAATTTCATTAACATTTTAGTTGATGTACCATAGCTATTATGACCTTCTACATTGGTGATTTCACACAATCATTTACAAGCAAAGGAGCTAGGATTTTTTATTATTATTATTATTATTATTATTATTATTATTATTATTAAGATAAAGGCAATGTTTGACATAAATCTGAGAGTGTTGTTACCTCCTGGGGTACTGGGTGACAGGGCACATTGTCAGTAAGAAACCCATGGTAAAAAAAGCAGAGTGTAGCAAAAGGCAACCTAAATTAGGACTTTTGATTTTAGTTTAAATAGTCCAGCTAAGAGAGCTTTATAATTCACAAATAATGGAACTACTCTGAGGCGAGCCAATTGACTACATTGACCTCAAATAAACAAAAGGTATATGTGATTTGTCATAGATGCCCTTTAATCACAATGAAGCTATTAAAAATAATTGTAACTTACAAGTTTTGCATTAAAATCATGCAGAAATATATCTAGAAGTTGTTCAGGTGGATTTAATGCCTTGATATATCTTGTTACCAAGATCTGCATTCCTTCATCATTAAAAACAGTAGTTATAATTCTTCGGTTGGGAAATAATGCCTTACAATTGTTTTTAAAAATTTGTGCTCGTTCCAAAACATCTACTTGATCTGAAAACTAGAATTAAATTTAAATTATTTCAACATTGTACTATATTGTCTCCACAGGAAAATATCAAGAATCAATGCTTATTTTTGCAAGCTTTGAAATTATTGCTAGTTTTTAAAATAATTTACACTTCCTTGATGATTTGTTTTAAAATAATTCAGTATAAAACTTACCTTATCTAGTTTTGGATTATAGGTGACATATGATATCTGAGGTTCAATGGTAGCAAAAATATTTAAAAAGGTACATTCTTCTAAATTATGCCCATTGCAATCTTCTTTGGGAGATATATAAGTCTTACTCCAAGTGTACCCAAGCAAACCTGGTGGAATATTTACTTGAAAAGTTCCACTAATCTGAAAAATTAGATCAATATAATAGATTATGCATAATGAAAATCAACATATGTCAAATATACTATAGACCAGCTCAGCCTTCTCCATGGCAGGGAAAAAGCTTACAAGAGTCCATGGATGTCTACTAGTATGTACTTGCTCAAGAATGATAAGATTCTCTGAGATGATCAATAGGCACTCTTTACATCTTGGATCCCTGACTAATATGTACTATGTAGCTAGGGCAGGAGTAAGAAAGACATGAATGAATGAAGTTAAGTTAATTTACCATAGTGATTAAAACTCTTGTTGTTGTTGTTGTTAGGTGCCGTCGAGTCGGATCCGACTCATAGCGACCCTCATAGGGTTTTTAATGGCTGAGTGCTTCGGGATTACCTTGGAAGTGGATTGCCAGGCCCTTCTCCCATTTTTGCGGTGCTGGGGATTGAACTCAGGGCCTCAGAGACTGCAGCGCAGCGCTTTATCCACTGAGCTAAATCCCAGCCCATTAAAACTCTTAGAAAATCTAATTTAGGCTCAGAGAAGATGCTAAAAGATATTAAATTTTGCATTGGGTAAATTGTTGTTGTTAGGTGCCATTGAGTTGGTATCTGACTCATAGCGACCCTGTATACAACAGGTGAAACACTATTGTCAGTGCTTCCCTGTTATTAATAGGGTTTTCAATGGCGGGTTGATTTTTGGGAGGGAGTTGCTGGGTCCTTCTCCCAAGCCTACAGCACATGGTGTTTCCAGGTGGTCTCCCATCCAAGTACTAACCAGGCCTGACCCTACTTAGCGTCTGAGATCTGATGGGATGGGAAGCCACAGTGCTACAGCTGCAGGCTTGCACTGGGTATAGAAGGAGGAAAAAGCATGATGGCAGGAAAGACAACATTGAGTAAGATTCACAGGGCCAGAGATTGTGAGTGCGTGAGTGAGTGTGTATGTGTGTGTGTGTGTGTGTGTGTGTAGAGAGAGAGAGTGAGAGAGAGAGAGAGAGAGAGAGAGGAAGGAGGCAAATTACAATAACAGTGACTAATAGTTGTTGTTGTTGTTGTTGTTGTTAGGTGCCGTCGAGTTGGTATCCGACTCATAGCGACCCTCTGTACAACAGGGGAAACACTATTGTCAGTGCTTCTCTGCTGTTCATAGGGTTTTCAATGGCAGATTGATTTTTGGGAGGGAGTTGCCAGGTCCTTCTCCCAAGCCTGCAGCATCTGGTGTTCCCAGGTGGTCTCCCATCCAGGTACTAACCAGGCCCGACCCTGCTTAGCTTCCGGGATCTGACGGGATCAGATACCACAGGGCTATGGCTGCAGGCGACTAATAGTTACTGAGATCTTAATATGTGCAACCCCCACACTAGAAAAGCTTACAGTTTGTCAGTTTGCCGCACTGTGGGGGCTTGTGTGCTGGGATGAGGCTGAAAGCTATGCCACCAGTATCTCAGATACCAGCAGGGTCACTCATGGTGGATAGGTTTCAGCTAAGCTTCCAGACTAAGACAAACTAGGGAGTAGGAATCAGCAAACCGCTCCCGAAACAACTAGCCATTGAAAACCCTATGGAGAGCAAAAAAACACTGTCAGATACAGTGCCAGAAAATGAGCCCCCCAGGTTGGAAGGCACTCAAAAGACTACTGGGGAAGAGTTGCCTCCTCAGAGTAGAGTCTACCGTAATGATGGAAACGGACTAAAGCCCCAGGGACCTCCACTTGCTGATGTGGCATGACTCAAAATAAGGAGAAACAACTGTAAACATCTATTAATAATTAGAACATGGAATGTACGTAGTATGAATCTAGGAAAATTAGAAATCATTAAAAGAGGAATGGAGCACATAAACATTGATATCCTAGGCATCAGTGAACTAAAATGGACCAGCATGGGCCACTTTGAGTCAGATAATCATATGGTCTACTATGCAGGGAATGACAAACTAAAGAGAAATGGGGTTGCATTCATCATCAAAAAAGACATCTCAAGATCTGTCCTGAAATACAATGTTGTCAGTGATAGAGTAATATCCATATGTCTACAAGGAAGGCCAGTTAATATGACTATTATTCAAATTTATGCACCACCACTAAGGCCACAAATGAAGAAAGGGAAGACTTCTATCAGCTTCTGCAATCTGAAATAGGTCAAACATGCAATCAGGATGTACTGATAATTACTGGTGACTGGAACGCAAAGGTTGGAAACAAAGAAGAAGGTTCAGTAGTTGGAAAATATGGTCTTGGTGACAGAAATGATGTGGGAGACCACATGATAGAATTTTGTCAGACCAATGACCTTTTCATTGCAAATACATTTTTTCAATAACATAAATGGTGATTATACACATGGACATCACCAGATGGAACATACAGGAATCAAATTGACTATATATGTGGAAAGAGACGATGCAAAACCTCTATATTAAATGTCAAGACAAGACCAGGTGCTGATTGTGGATCAGACCATCAACTTCTCATATGCAAGTTCAGACTGAAGCTAAAGAAAATTAGAACAAGTTTTCGAGAGCCCAGGTATGACCTTGAGCATATCCCACCTGAGTTCAGAGACCACCTCAAGAATAGGTTTAATGCCTTAGATACAAGTGATAGGAGACCAGATGAGTTGTGGCATGACATAAAAGATATCATTCAAGAAGAAAGCAAAAGTTTCTTAAAAAGACAAGAAAAAAAGAAGACCAAATTACATGTCCAAAGAGACGCTGGACCTTGCTCTTGAACGTAGAGCAGCTAAAGTAAAAGGATGACATAATGAAGTTAAGGATCTAAACAGAAAATTTCAGAAGGCAGCTCGAGAAGACAAAAACAAATATTATAATGACATTTGCAAAGAGCTGGAGGCAGAAAACCAAAAGGGAAGAACACATTCTGTGTTTCTCAAGCTTAGGGAAGTGAAGAAAAAATTCAAGCCTCGAGTGGCAATAGTGAAAGATTATACAGGGAAAATATTAAACGATGCAGGAAACATCAAAAGAAGATGGAAGGAATACACAGAGTCATTATATAAAAAAAGAACTGGTAGATGACCAACCATTTCAAGAGGTTGCATATGAAGAGGAACCAATGGTGTTGAAGGACAAAGTGGGAGCTGCCTTGAAAGAACTGGTGAAACACAAGGCTCCAGGAATTGGTGGGATACCAATAGAGATGTTTGAACAAACACATGCAGCACTGGAGGTGTTAGCATGTTTATTCCAACAGATTTGGAAAACAGCTACCTGGTCAACTGACTGGAAGAGATGCATATTTGTGCCTATTCCCAAAAAAGGGGATCCAACTGAATGTGGAAACTATCAAACAATATCATTAATATCACACACAAGCAAAATTTTACTAAAGATCATTCAAAAGTGACTGCAGCAGTATATAAACAGGAAATTACCAGAAAATCAAGCAGGATTCAGAAGAGGGCGAGGAACCAGGGACATCATTGCTGATGTCAGGTGGATATTAGCTGAAAGCAGAGAATATCACAAAGATGTCTATCTATGTTTTATTAACTATGCAAAGGCATTTGACTGTGTGGATCATAATAAATTATGGATAACACTTCGGAAAATGGGAATACCAGAGCACCTAATTGTACTCATGAGGAATCTGTATGTGAACCAGGAGGCAGTTGTTCGAATAGAACAAAGAAACACAGCCTGGTTTAAAGTTGAGAAAGGTGTGCATCAGGGCTGTATACTTTCACCCTATCTCTTCAATTTATATGCTGAGCAAATAATCCAAGAAGCTGGACTTTATGAGGAAGAACATGACATCAGGATTGGGGGAAGACTCATTAACAACCTGCGTTATACAGATGACACAACTCTGCTTGCTGAAAGTGAAGAGGACTTAAAACATTTACTGATGAAGATCAAAGATCATAGCCTTCAATATGGGTTGCAACTAAACATCAACAAAACAAAAATCCTTACAACTGGGTCAGTATGCAACTTCACAATAAATGGAGAAAAGATTGAGGTCGTCCAAGATTTTGCTTTACTTGGCTCTACAATCAACACCTGTGGAAGCTGCAGTCAAGAAATCAAAAGACGCATTGCTTTGGGAAAAGCTATGGCAAAAGATCACTTTAGAGTATTGACAAGTAAAGATGTCACTTTGAAGATGAAGGTGCACCTGACTCATGCCATGGTATTTTCAGTTACATCATATGGTTGTGAAAGCTGGACATTGAACAAGGGAGACAGGAAAATAATTGATGCTTTTGAATTATGGGGCTGGAGACATCTATTGAATATACTATGGACTGCCAAAAGAACCAACAGATCTGTCCTAGAGGAAGTGCAACCAGAGTGCTCCTTAAAAGCAAGAATGGCTACATTGAGTCTTACATATTTTGGACATGTAGTCAGGAAAGACCAATCCTTGGAGAAAGACATGTTTGGGAGAGTGGCAGGTCAGTGAAAAAAAAGGAAAACCCTCCACCAGATGGATTGACCCAGTGTCTGCAACAATGGGTTTAAACATAAATAAGATCGTGTGCCTCGCACAGAATTGGGAAGTGTTTTGATCTGCTGTACATAGGGTCGCTATGAGTCAGACTCGACTCCATTGCACCTAACAACAACAACAACAATATGTGCAAGGCACTGTACTAAGAGCTTGCTATCGATTGTACTGTACCATAAAGAAGATGCTGCTCTTATTTTCATTTTGTAGGTAAGGAAACTGTGATTCAAAGAGTTGAAGTAATTTGTGCAAGATTGTAGAAATAAAGAGTAATGGAGCCAGGAAAATAATCCCAGTTTGTCCATGTTTGAAGCCCACATTTTTAACTACCTCCCTGTCATAGAATTGGGCCTGAGACGGACAACTCTCCACAGGGATCTACAAGTGTAGGAAGCCCTGTACCTCCAATAACTTTGATCCGTATTGCTTCTTATTTGCAATGCCCTCCATCATGACTTCATGTGACTGCACTTAATGCAAACACTTCTACTCTCCCACCTAAAACCTCTCCTCTCCTCCTTTTTAAACAACAGTTTTACTTGGTACCATAACAACTGGGTAGTGGCTATGTCACATAGATAAAACACAAGCAGAAGTCTGTTGGGGATTTTTCCTGATACAGGCACTGCCTGTTTTTGCTTCTCCCTGCCTCTGTCACAACATGCATAGTGAGGCTGTAGATATTGTGAACATTTTGCAATTTTGAGGATAAAGACATGATAAGGACAGTAGGAGAGAAAGACAAAAGTATCTTGGATTCTTGATGACATTCTTAAGAACAGCGGGACTGGCATCGGGACTTCCTCATGTAGTCGTTGTTGTTAGGTGTCATCGAGTCGTGTCCGACTCATAGTCAACCCTCATAGTGTTTTCAATGGCTGATTGCTTTTGGGGATTGCCTCAGTGTCGGGAGCCATAGGCCCGACAAGAGCTAAAGGCAATGACTGCATAAATGGCTATGTGACAGACTGACCATAACAGAGAGCTCTGCTACCCGTGGAGTAAGAAATCAGCACATCAAGAGGCCTTGGTTCCCTCATTGTCTCTTTAGGATTACTCTGTTTTTGCAATGCTAACTAAGTTGATTGTTAACTTTTTGACTGAAGTTACCTTGTAAACTGTCTCTTGTATCTCCCTGAGTTACTATATAAACAAGAGTTTAGAGAATAAAGTGTAGCTCAAGACCATCAGTCTTGGCCTCTTCGTCTCCTTCATCCCCGGCTCCCCTTCTCCCGGCTGGGCCCCGGCACCTCAAGAATGGATTGCCACATCCTTCTCCCATTTTTGTGGTGTTGGGAATCGATCCCAGGACTTCAGAGACTGCAGAGCGGCACTCTACCAACAGAGGTAAATTCCAGCCTGGACTTCCTTACAGGTGAGGTAAATGACTTATATCAGCCACTTTTAATTTTCTGTTGCAATGGCCTAATGCAGTCCTAATAAACGTACATATGATTCTTTCTTACTCAAATGCCCTCATTTGTTTGAGAAATTCATATTTAAAGATTTGATTAAAAAATTACTGAATCATCCTCTTCATTCTCCTCCTCCATGAAACTCTCTGGACCACCCCCTTCCCACAGTCCAGGAAAAGCATTCTTATGATCTGTTGCTGCCATTGTACCTATCTCATGCTTCCGCTACAGCACTACAGCACTACCACATTCTTCCAAAATGTTAGCCTTCTCCCATAGGCAGTGAACTCATTGGGGTAGAAAATTCATTTCTAAGTCTTCAAGGCTTCAGGGTCTAGGATAGCCACAGAGATGTCAAGTACCTCATCCCAGATCCCTCAGTAAATATATAACAGCCTAAAATGGAGCATAGCCTGAGATTCTTTATGTTTTGCTGGTCCTGCAGACATATTCCTGCTATGATAACCCCACAGCAGAGCCCTCTGAGGGTCTCACAGAGCCCATCCCTAAATTATCGATATCACTATTACCAATAAACAATGCGGACAAACTGAAATTCTTGGGACTCATGATTACAAAGCAGCACTATTAATCAGAATATTTCATAGATTGGGTCTTATAAAGGTCATGTGTGCAAATATGAATGTTATTTTTAAGACATAAGGCTAACTGTTCTTTTTTTCTCAGTAAACACTCTAAAGATATAAAAATTACATTTGTGGGTGTCCTCTGTTCTAGAGACAATCTAAACCTTCAAACACTCCAAAACCCCAGAGCACTCTAATACAGGATTATTTTAACTAGTTTTCCAAGCTGCCAATCACAGAATCTGAGCCAAAGACAACAGAAAGTGTTTCTATCAGCCAGAAGTCAAATTATGGAATAATTTTCCTATTACCTCAGTTTGCTGCAGAAGAGCAGAGAAAGGGAATACAATCGAACCAAGCCAACACTTTTTCATATATGAGTGACCACTACAGCTCTTGAGACAGTGATCCTATTAAAAAATCAAAATTAAATTTATTAAAATAAATAAGGGTTCTATAAGCTGATACCATGTGATGAGCAGTTTTACAAACTCACAGGTAACTACAAAAATATCTGTTTCTTTTCTTTTTTCTTTTTGGCAGTGCTGGGGATAGAGTCTAAGGCCTCTTATGTGCTAGTCAAACACTATACCACTGAGCTAAACATCCAGCCCATAATTTTCTCTTTCTGATTGACATAATATTTGTACATTTTAATGAGGTGCAATGTGATTTTTTTCTGTGGCTTGTTTGGTTTTAGCTTAAATGTGATATTTTGATTCAGGTATATACTGGGTAATGATATGATTCTGTTTCTATAAAATTCTAGAAGATATAAGCCATAGTGATGGAAAACAGATTAACGGTTGCCTTGGGTAAGAGGAAGGAAGGAAAGAGAGGAAGATATGCCCACTGCTCAGGGGAAAACTTTTGAGGGTTATGGATGTGTTCATTGTCTTGATTATGCTGATACATATATCAAAACTTGTCAAATTACTTTAATGTTGAGTATTCTTGAATCTAATCTGCTCCCAAATTTAATCTGCACCTAGGTTTGGGAGAGTGGGCTGGGATTTAGCTCAGTGGGTAGAGTGCTGCGCTGCAGTCTCTGAGGTCCCGAGTTCAATTCCCAGCACTGCAAAAATGGGAGAAGGACCTGGCAATCCACTCCCAAGGCAATCCCAAAACAGTCAGCCATTGAAAACCCTATGAGGGTTGCTATGAGTCGGATACCGACTCGACGGCACCTAACAACAACAACAACAAGGTTTGGGAGATTCCTTAAATGGAAAAATTTAGTTCACAATTCTAATCTGTTCCTTTCCTTCAGCCACTCCTTGTCCACAGAGAGAATGAAAAAAATGATAGTGATGGAGAGCACTGATAATGTTTCAGTTATGAATGGTGAGTGTGATGAATAATAAACTATAATGATAATAATAAAATAGTAAGTTATTTGCATTGTATTGTTTTTATGACATGTATAGCAGTTCTAGAAGAAACATTGACACTGCAACAATGAGTTTAAACATAAAAAGATCACATGTATGGCACGGTGTCAGGGTGTGTTTCTTTCTGTTGTACATAGGGTTGCTATGAGTCAGACCCAACCTGATGGACCTAACAACAACAACAATAGCAGTTCTATAATTTTCCCAAAACCCAGCTCTCAACTGCAAATCTAATAATCCACATGTGATTCTAATCTGCATCTGATTTTTTTAGCCCTCTAAAACTGTTGAAAGACTGTGGATTAGATTTGAGAATGTATGGTATGTACTGATTATTATTAACTGATTATTCATCAATAACACTATTTTTAAAATTAGAGGAGTATGTGCAGCAGGAAGAAGCAGGGTTAAGGCACAAAGGAGATTAGCATTTACCATTACCACCATCCTTTCCATTAGCCAGACCTCATAATCCACTCCACTTTTAGCCACTTAGATTTTTCATTTCAACAACCAAAGACTAGAAGTGGAGGGAATCTGAGAAAGGTGGAAAGTAGCTAATCTTTGAAAAAGAAACCCTGCCAAAACCCTGATTCTTGCTTTCTGTTCATAACCACTGCCTTTGGGCATCTGAAGCCTTCTGATTTTTTGGTACTGAAGAAGTTATACCCTCCACTTTCCATAGAATACTAGAAAGCTCTTTTAAATCCAGAGACTGAACTGGGCACAGCCATAAACTCCTGAAATCCCAGCAAGTAGGGAAGTGAAGGCAGAAGGATTACAAGTTCAAGGCCAGAGGCAGCCTACATGACTTAGCAAGACCTTGTCTCCAAATTAAAAAAAAAAAAAAAAAGCTGGAAGTAAGGCCTTGGGTTCAAGCCCCAAGTATCACTAAATAAATAAATAAATAAATCCAGAGGCTGATCAACAACAGAGGAAGACTGTTGGTCTAGCCTAAAAGGTAACAGGTACACTTGGAAGCTTTGTAGCAATCAAAACTTTGGATTTCTTGCTGATGTGAGTTCAACTGCTTTAATCTTTCCATCTCATGACCCAGGGATGCTGCAGGCTTCATAGATCTACATTGTTTCAGGCTAGCAATTATAGTGCTATTGGGGTTCACTTTAAAAATTGGCTCTGTATGTACCTTCTCTGAGAAGCAATGAAAGAATTTTATTTTTAAGACCATCAATATGAAGTACAATTAACTTTTAAGGGATCTATTAATATAGGAACTGTTTGTATCAAGTGATAAAAGCAAGACTAATATTCCTGAACTATAGTGTGTATTTACTAAGTCTATAATATATTATTAGCCTAAGTTGAAGCAGGGCCAGGCACTCTAATGGTTAAATGGATGAAGTGGGCTACTATAATTTGACCATACCCTTAAAGAAACCATATACATAAAGCAGATATTTGTATATTTAGTTCCTTTAATCCCCTTGCACATAGAGATGACCCTTTCATCTTTGTCCTAGTATGTGATTTCTTTGTAAGCAACTCAGCTTGTTCAATGGGACCCTTTATCTTGTAATTAGAATTAACACCTATGTGTTATTATGGACACAATAGAATCTCAATACATGTTTATTTAACAGATAAAAAAAAGAATTAACACCTATGTGTGTTAAATTGCATCCATAGCATTGGGACCAATGGATTGATGAAATTGCAGACTAGGAGTTCAAATACGTGGCACGCTTGACTACAGTATACTAAAACTAGAATTTAAATCAAAAGTTTACACTAAAGACTCTCAAACATCTTAAAATATAAAAACATAACATTAAAAATCTTTAAATCGTGAAAGAATATGTAATAAAATAGAAAATAATCAAATATAAAATAGGTAATCAAATATAAAAGTTAGGGCCTAAGGCGACTTAAAAGTTAAGTTCATAGTCTTAGAATGTATAATGGTTTGAATATGAAATGTCCCCTATGGGCTCATGTGTTGAATGCTTGGCCCCCCCAGATGATGGAGCTGTTTTGGGAGGCAGTAGAAACTTCAGGGGAACCTAGCTAAAGGAAGTAAGTCACTGGGGGTGTGCCTTCAAATGTTATATCTGGTTCCTGGTCCCTTCCTTTCTCTCTTTGCTTCCTGGCCACCATTTGCTTGTCTTTTTATGGTAATATATTTCTATGTATCCTTGGGTTCCAATTCTGTTTAAGATAGAAACTTTTTCTGTAGTGAACTTTCTTTTACATTGTCAGTACTATTACATGAATTTTCTAGTCCATCTATAATAATACCATTCTTAGCTTTTTTTTTTTTTTTTTATGTTCTGACCTCTGCATAGGATTTTCTGATTCAGCTCCCACATAGGATTTTTAATGGCAGATTGTTCTGGGCTTGCTTCAGAGTGGATTGCCAGATCCTTCTCATGCTTTTGTTGTACTGGGGATCAAACTCAGGTCTTCAGAGAGTGTGAAGCCAGCACTCTGTCCACTAAGTTAAACCTCAGCCCCATTATCAGTTTAGATAATCAGAAAACGGTTTAACTGTTAATCTGTTTAACTCCTTGGATAAAAGTCATCACCAAATTACTGTTTACTATTTTACCTGCAGCTTTTATCAACAGTTGATTTAAAAGTTTGAGTAAGAATGTATGTACTATCTTCTAGAAAACTGAGTTTGAAGAGATGGCTGTTATAATTTTTTGGTAAATTTTATAAGAGGCTCAATCCTTAATTACACACTTCAAGGTCTCATTTATCTCATCTGACCTGGATCCTAAATACCTCTAGGTAAAATTAATTGCATCTTCAATAGTATTGCTTTAATAGGCTGCTGCTTTGGAGAGCTGTCCTTGGCGGAGTTACTTTTACTTTCCCTTCCCTTTGCTGTTGTACACGGTTGTTGCCCACTCCCTATCATTTTACAAGGTTTATTCCCCCTCCCTTATTTTTTTAACACAATTCTGAATTCTAAAGAGAAGTCTCATCTAAATAGTTAAGATGCTAAATAATTTTTCTTTAGATCTATAGAACACAGAACTACTGACAACCTCTGCACTGCCCCTCCTGTCTTTAGGTCTATGCACCAACACAAAGCATGTCAATTCATGTCAGATTTAACTTGCAGAAATTTCATGTCAGTCTAAAAGGAACTACAGGAGCTAACTTCAGGAAGCGAGGTCTATTGCACTATTTTAGAGAGGGAAAAAGGAGACATGCTCCCTGGATGATGAAGACCCCACTCAGCACATAGCCTGCCTGCCTACTGTCTCACTATACGTCCTTTCCCTCCTCATAAAAGCCCTTTGCACACCCGAGTTCCCCACAATGGAGATCTGAGTTCCATGTTCTTCAAGGCCAGCCCTTGAATAAACCTGATTCCTTTCTACCAAGTGTCATTTCCTGAATGTTAGTTTTCAAGAGGTGAGCAGTGTGGACCTTATTCCAATTATATGAAAGCATTTAATTTACCTACCCTAAGAGAGTAGGTCCAGTGGATATTAATCTTTATGTATTTAGTGCCAAATTTAATAGGAAGGAAACTAACATTTATTTCAGAGCTTGCTCTGGTGCTAGGTATTGCTAGGATCTTTCACTAATGTACAGGGAAGACATTCAGCAATTTTAGAAATTAGACAAAATATATAGAGTGCTCCTTGGAAGCAAGAAAGGATGGCTAGACTGCATCTTATATATTTTGGACATGTAGTCAGGAGGGACCAATCTCTGGAGAAGGACATCATGTTTGGGAGAGTAGCGGGTCAATGAAAAAAAGGAAAACCCTCAACTAGATGGATTGACCCAGTGTCTGCAAGAATGGGCTTGAACATAACTAAGATCATGTGCCTGGCACAGAATTGGGGAGTGTTTTGTTCTGTTGTGCACAGGATCGCTATGAATCAGACCTGACTCAATGGCACCTGACAACAACATAACAATAACAACATAGAGAATAGAATTTTAATCCAAATAATGTGGTCTGTTGTGGAAGTATTGTTTTCTTTGATCAGATAATGAGAAATTTGTAAGCTATTTTTGTTTATCTTTTGTCTTCAATACGAACAAGCTCATACTTACATGCAGTGTTCAAATGCATAAACTTCTCTCAAGTTCTTGGCATATTTATTCTTCCTTTCCTTATATATGGTTTATGATCTCTGTTATTTTTGGAATGACTGGTCATGTCTGATTTTATTACAAGTTGACTCGAATCCTTTTTATAAAATTTTGCTCATAGATACCACATTAAAAAGCAAATTTATAGCCTGGCATGGTAGCACACTTGTGTAATCCCAATGACTTGGGAGGCTGAGTCAGGATGATTGCAAATTCAAGTCCAGAGGCAGCCTGTGTAACTTAGTGAGACCCTGCCTCAAAATAAAAAATGAAAAAGGGGCTGGGGATGCAGCTCAGGGATAGAGCATCTACAAAGTATGTGTAAGGCCCTGGGCTCAACCCCCCAGTACCAAGAAAGAAACCCCCTAGTACCAACAAAGAAAGAAAGAAAGAAAGAGAGAGAGAGAGAGAGAGAGAGAGAGAGAGAGAGAGAGGAGGAAGGAAGAAAGGAAGGAAGGAAGGAAAGAAGGAAAGAAAGAAAGGGAGGGAGGAAGGAAGAAAAGGAAAGAAAACAAAAAGAAAGAAAGAAAGAAAGAAAGAAAGAAAAAGAAAATTTACAAATAAGTTCCTAGATGCCATTCAGTTTGATTTTCTTAGAATTACTTCAACACTGGTTACTATAATTATTGTACTTTACCTCATGGTTTTCAATCATCATTTCATCAAAAATGTTGATATATATATTATCTTTTATTTTAGATAAGTTTGAGAGGCTATAATCACGTCCTGGTGAACTGCAAATAAGAAAAACATATTTAAAATGCTTCACTTTTTTCGGAGTTCATTTATTTTCTACAGGACAATAGATTACCTGTGTTCCTTTCCCTTATAAAGTGTAAACTTAGAAAAAGCTATACGTTTTGAAGACAGACTGCTACTTTTCATTAGAGTCAGCATGTGCTTTATAATTTACCTTAGATCTCTCTTAAAGTGAAAATTAAAATGTACAATAACGTGGATGGAACTGGAGATTATTATGTTAAGTGAAATCAGCCAGGCACAGAAAGACAAGTACCACATGATCTCATTCTTTTGTGGAATCTAAAAAAAACCTGAACCTCATAGGAGTTTGAGACTAGAATGATGGTTACCAGAGCCAGGGAGAAGAGAGGACAAGGAGGGATGAGCACAGGTCAATCAATGTGTAATAAGTTACAGTTACATAGGAGCAAGAAGCACTCATGTGCTATTGCACAGTCTCCCACATGTCTGTCAGCTTGTAGTGCTTTGGGGACTTGCTTGTTGCTCTGATGCTGAAAGCTATGCCACCAGCATTTCAGATACCAGCAGAGTCATCCATAGGAGACTGGTTTCAACTGAGCTTCCACACTAAGACAGACTACAGAGAAGCACCCAGCAGGCCACTCCTGAAACAATTAACCATTGAAAACCTCATGAATAGCAGAGAAGTACTTGTCAAACGAAGTGTTGGAAAATGAGCCTCCCTAGGCTGGAAGGCTTTCAAAAGATGACTGGGGAAGAGTTGCCTCCGCAAAGTAGAGTCAGCTTTAATGACGGAAATGGTGTAAAGTTCCTGGGACCTCCTCTTGTTGATGTGGCATGACTCAAAATGAGAAGAAACACAGTGTCTGCAACAAAGTGGCTCAAACATAAAGATTATGTGCATGGCACAGTGTTGGGTAGTGTTTTGTTCTGTTGTACATAGGGTCGCTATGAGTCAGACCTGATTTGATGACACCTAGCAACAACAACAATGTATCAGATAAAAAGTCAATTTATTTTTCAAAAAAGATGAGTGTTTAAATGTTAAACAGTGAGACTTTCATTATAGTCATCCATTGCAAACAAATTATCTGGAGTATGTTGCATTGATTCTCCAATTATTTTAAATTCTGTTATTTAATGCATATTGTTGTTGTTGTTAGGTGCCGTCAAGTCGGTATCCGACTCATAGCGACCCTCTGTACAACAGGGGAAACACTATTGTTAGTGCTTTTCTGCTGTTCACAGGGTTTTCAATGGCAGATTGATTTTTGGGAGGGGGTTGCCAGGTCCTTCTCCCAAGCCTACAGCACCTGGTGTTCCCAGGCAGGTCTCCCATCCAGGTACTAACCAGGCCTGACCCTGCTTAGCTTCTGAGATCTGACAGGATCGGATGCCACAGGGCTACCGCTGCAGGCCTTAATGCATATAGTCAAATGTTATTTTGTTAGTAAATAGAAATGACTATTTAACCCCAGAGTATATTCTCTTTCCCATATTTATTTTCTCTAAGCATAAATTGCCTGCTGTTGTACTACTGTGGCATCGGATCCCATCAGATCTTGGAAGCTAAGCAGGGTTGGGCCTGGTTAATACTTGGATGGGAGACTGCCTAGGAACACTAGGAGCTCTAGGCTTGGGAGAAGAACCCAGCAACCCACTTCCAAAAATCAAACCGCCATTGAAAACCCTATGAATAGCAGAGAGGCACTGACAATACTGTTTTGTCTGTTGTACACAGGGTCTCTATGGGTTGGACACCAACTTGATAGCACCTGACAACAGCAAACATAAATTGAGATAACAGAATACATTTAATTCTTCAAGCTGTCTACTAATGGCTTAGTGGACTAGGAATATATTGAATGTAGCTGAAAGGAGAGGGGCAAACTTCCACTCTTAGCTCCAGTTTGCATATTGAATCTCCAAATGTCTAACAGTGATGAAAATCACAACCCTACATGGTAGGTTATTCTATATGGGAAACTGAAGCTTAGGATAATTAAGTAATTCACCCGAAAGAAGGCTACTAGCAAGTGACACATCCCTGATCTGAACCTAGTTCTGACTGACTCCGAAGGCTTTTTTGAAACAGTGGCCACTCTGGGAGTTGTCCTTTTGCTTCCTCTCCCTTTGCCCTTCCACAAAATTGCTTCTCTTCACGATGCCTTATGTGAGCATTACATCCCCTCCCTTTTGCTTTATATTATAAATTCTAAAGAGAATTCACATGTAAATAACTAAAATATTAACTGCTAAATCATCTTTCTTAAGTTTTGCAGCATGTAGAACATCTGGCGACCTTCAGGATATGTAACACCCTTTCCTTAATCTCTAGCTCTGTGTATCAACCAACATAAAGCAGGTAAATTTCTGCGAGATTTAACTTAGAAATACTACTATTATTAGAAAAATGATACATCTGTTTAAAGAAAATACAAGAACTAACCCCAGAAGGTCCAGGTTGATTATGATGTTCTAGCCAGAGAAAAACAAAAAAGGACACATGTCCCCAGGCTGGCAAAGACCCATGTAGCATGCAGCCTTCCTGCCCATTGTCCCATTGTCCCTTCTTTTCCTGCCCAAAGAGCCCTATGCACCTCTGAGTTCTCCAAGATGGAGCTTTGAGGATGATAGCCCCTCCATCTTCTCAGGATGCTGGCCCTTGAACAAAATTTAGTTCCTTCCCACCAATTCTCAGCTCCCAAATATTGGCTTTTGAATGGCTGACAGCCTAGACCTGAGGCTGGTAATATTTTCACTATACAAATGCTACTGACATTATTTGTTGAAGCTTGTTGCTAAAGCAAGCAAGTAGTAGTTCAAAGAAACTGTTGGAGAATAGTTTCTGTAACTTTCTTGGACCTATTGAAATTGACTACAGAAAAATGTTAGTTGAGTTTAGAGAGCAATTTTAAGTAGAAAATTCTTTACATTTCCAAGTGATAAAATAAGCAGACTCCCCTACTTTGCCCCTCCAGGGTTTCCTTTCATGTTACAAAGGCCTTAGGCAGGGAACAGGGAGGCAATGCCTATTTAACACCCTGTCAGCAGAAGAAATGATAACTATAATCCTCAAGACATTTTTGAGCTTGCCAATTTCACATATACATTAAATTGCTCATGTCCTTCTGCATCTTCTTGCATGTCATATTCTACTCAAACTTTCTTCCAGTTTTGTCACAATTCTTCCTCCCAAGTAGGGCTAATTACTATTTGCTATTTATTTGTTACTATTTATTCCATTTGTGTGTCATTTGTTGTTATGGTTGTTTTCAGTATTGGGGGTTGAATCCAGAGCCTTGTGTATGATAGGCAAGCACTCTACTATGTAGCCACACCCTTGGCCCCTTTTTTATTTTCCATTTTGAAAATGAGTCTCACTAAGTTGTGCAGGGTGCCTCAGGTGTTGAATTTATGATCATCTTGTCTCAGTCTCCCAAGTCACTGGGATTACAGGCAGGTGCCACTGTATCCAACACATGTAGTTTTTATTCACGAAAATGTCACAGGGAGTGAGGACTAGGGGGTCTTATATTGGAGGCAACAAAAAGTGGTAGCTGGATGGTTTTACCTTAACTGAACTTTCTGACTTATTTGTTTGTACTCTCAATGTGTTCTTACTTTTATCTCACTACTATAATTACAAGAATGTAAATAATCTACATTCTTTTTAGTCCACTTATAAGTATATTTATCTTACTGACAGTTTTATGTTCTCCTAAGTTAATTTATTTAATACAATATATTTGACTGGGCTTGATGGTACATGACTGTAATCCCAGCATTTATGAGGCAGAGGCTGGAGCATTGCAAGTTTGAGGCCAGAATGGACTAGATTCTGTATATATGTATATATTCTAGTACATGTATTCTAACTCTAATGTCTAACTTAATCATCCAAATATTTCCAAACACACATAATCACATATTTTGCATTTACATTTATTTGCCTAAGCAAATAAATTTTAGACACTAATCATTTAACTTGATATAATACAATATAATAGATTTCCCTTAAAATCAATATTCTTTAAAAAAAAAAAGAGGAAAAAGGTCAGGAAAGCAAGAATCAGAGAACAAGGCAATGCAAGAGGCACAGGATTCAGGCAGGTAGCCAAATAACAAGGGTGTTTGCTTAGGAACTCAGGCTAACAACTCTAAAAATATAACTGAGTCAGTGTTGAATCTGGAAGAACAAAACTGATTTCTGCTACCTGCAGAATTATCCCTAGCATCTAAGCTAAGAAAATTCCAAGGTATACTCCTCGATAAGGGTTTTCCTCTCCAAGGTAAAACCCTTGGCATAAACAAGGTCTCCCTTTAATTAAAAATCCTGGTTAGGGTTTGGAGGCTTTTGCTTTGAGAAGTTATGGCTGGGATGTGAATGTTTATATAGCCTACAAAATGTCAGCAAAGTGCTGGGAACCATGACATCCGCTTGCAGAAAAATGAAAACTGACCCACATCTCTCAATATGCACAAGAATTAACTCAAAATGGATAAAAGACCTCAACATAAAACCAGAAACTTTAAAACTAATAGAAGATAGGATAGGTAATACGCTCCAACATATAGGCATAGGAAAGTATTTCCTTAATGGGACTCCAATTGCTCAAGAAATTGCAACAAGAATAGATAAATGGGATTACATGAAATTAAAAAGCCTCTGCACAGCAAGGGAAACAACAGAGTCAAGGAAATCCCCACTGAATGGGAAAAGATTTTTCCATCCTATACATTGGACAAAGGTCTAATTACCAGAATTTATAAAGAACTTAAAAAAAAATGCCCAAGGAAACAAATAACCCAATACACAAATGGGCAAAGGAACTGAACAGACAGTTCTCAAGTGAAGAGGCTCATAAAGCCATGAAACACATGAAAAAAATGCTCAATATCCCTAGCTATTAGGGAAATGCAAATTAAAACAACTCTGGGATTCTACCTTACACCAGTAAGAATGGTCAAGATCAATAAAACAAATAACAACAAATGCTGTCGAGGTTGTGGAAAAAAGGGAACCCTCTTACACTGCTGGTGGAGCTGTAAATTAGTCCAACCTCTTTGGAAATCAAATGGAGGTATCTTAAAAAACTAAAAATAGATCTACCGTATGACCCAGCTATAACACTATTGGGAATTTACCCAAAGGGAAATGTGTCATCATACCACAGAGACACCTGCATCTCCATGTTCAATGAGCACTTTTCACAATAGCAAGGACATGGAACCAACCAAAGTGCCCATCAACAGACGAATGGATAAAAAAAAAAAACAAAACTATGGTACAAAATAAGAAGGAAAAAATCCTATGTGGATGTCAGAACATTAAAAAAAAAACGCTAAGGTCAACCTAGTAGAGAAGGGGCAATTCAGAGAATGCAAAAGAAGGAGGGAGAGATCTAGCAAAAAAAGAGAAATCCTGGGAGAAGAGAGGAGGAACAAGGAGGAATGAGGAATGGGGGACAGGGCGATCTCAGAGTGAACAGCCCAACTTTAATAGTCCTGGAAATAATTATAATAACACCAATAATACCAAAGAATAGCAATAATAGATGGGCTAGAAAATTCATGTAATAGTACTGACAATGTAAAAAGATAGTTCACTAAAGAAAAAGTTTCGATCTTAAACATAATTGGGACCCAAAGATATATAGAAAAATATTACCATAAAAAGACAAGCAAATGGAAGAGAAGTCTTTGATGGGGGGGTGTAACTGGGGGAGGAAGTGCACAAGAGGGTAAGGGGGAACTTATCTGT
>VMDO01001087.1:0-187587 GCA_007922755.1 Pedetes capensis
CTCTCCTCCTCATCCTCCTCCTCGTCCTCCTCCTCCTCCTCCTCCTCCTCCTCCTCCTCCTCTTTTCTCCTCCTCCTCCTCCTTTCTCCTCCTCCTCTTCTTTTCTCCTCCTTCTTCTCCTCCTCCTCCTCCTCCCTTCTTCTCCCCTCTCCTTCTTCCCTCTTCTCCTCCCTCTTCCTCCTCCTCCTCCTCCTCCTCCTCCTCCTTCTTCTTCTTCTTCTTCTTCTTCTTTTTTTTGCAGTGTTTTGGAGGCTGAACCCAGGGTCTCGCACGTGCTTTCCAAGTGCTCTGCCACAGGGCGGCACCCTGAGCCCATTTGCCTTTTACTTTTGATCTTGAGACAGGGTCTCGCTACGTTACACAGGCTGCCTCTGGCCTCGAAGTCGCCATCCTTCTTCCTCCGCCTCCCGAGTTGCTCGGATGACAGGTGTGCACCGCTGTGCCTCGCGGGTCCACTGGTTTTTAAAACCAATTTACTTTTAAAATCAGGGATGGCCTTTGGGTAAGGGAGTCTCTCGGGGCCGTGGGCACGCTCATCCCCTTGGGTCACGTGGCCTCCGTTGGGCACTGGCAGCTGCTGTCCAGGGCAGCAGCCACTGCATGTGTGGCTTTTGAAAGCGCAAGACCCACGTGAGTCCAGATGTGCCGTGTGCAAATACACACCAGGTTTTGAGACTTTCTGCCAAAAGGAGACATAAAGTGTCTCGGTGGTATTTTTTGCATTCATCACATATATTGGTCAAATAAGAAATATTATTAAAATCTATTTCAGCTGTTTCTTTCACTTTTTAAAATGTCACTAGATAAACTTGCTTATGTGGCTCATGTTTTGCTTCTGTTGGACCGGGTTACACTAGAGCACAGTTTGAGAGCCTTTGTTCCCAATCCTGTCGCTTTGATTTATAGACGACACGCTAAATCTGCAGAGGCAGGAAGTAGGCCCCTCAGTGAGCGGGGAGTGGAGCCGTGTGCCCTGACTGCCAGGCTGGGCACTACGCAGGTACCAGGCCACTTTCTTACCTGATGGCCACAGTGGTATGAGAAGCACCACCAAGGATCTCCTAAAGGGCTACCTGTGAGATTGAGAGGTGTGCCTGTACTCCGTGTTCCAGCGAGTGTGACAGAGAGGGAAAAAGGCAGCTTGCACGTCTCGCCTGCTGCCGAGACAGACTTTCCTTGGCCCAGAATTAGAGATTAGCTCTTGCCATTTCCTGCAAAAAAGGGCTGGGATTTAGCTCAGTTGGTAGAGCGCTGCGCTGCAGTCTCTGAGGTCCCGAGTTCAATTCCCAGCACCCCAAAAATGGGAGAAGGACCTGGCAACCCATTCCCAAGGCAATCCTGAAACAGTCAGCCATTGAAAACCCTATGAGGGTCGCTATGAGTCGGACATGACTCGATGGCACCTAACAACAACAACAACAACGGCTTACCACCCAGTTTCATCATCTTGCCCCTCACCTGATGACAGTCGAGGAACGATGCAAGCTCAGGCAGCAACCTCTCACCAGGGAGCCCCGTTTTGCTGGGGAGGGCATGGTGTCGCTGCACTGCTCCCTGGCTTCTTGCCTCGGGCAGGCATCTGGGCCCCTGAGCCTCTCCTTCATCTGTGGTATTGGGTCAACAATGTCCAGTGAGGATTAGATAGCATAATACGCCTGCCACCAAGTAGGTGCCACAAAGCGGTCTGCTGCTGGAAATTATCTACGGCACACAGCCACTGTCTGGTTGGTGGTAAGTCTGTGGAGACCATGATGCAGACTTGAGAGAAGCAGGCCAGGTCCGGTCCTCGGGGCTGGGTGCTCTGTGCAAGGGCGTGAGCTTAAGGGAAGGGAATGGCCTGTCCGGTCAGTGTTGCTGGGATCTCACAGCCTGCTCCCTGCCTGAGGCCCGGCTCAGGCTGCTTCCCAGCTAGGTGAGCCCAGGCCCTTCCGCCTCACCCCGCGGCCTCCCACCGACCCCCTTGCCGCTCAGGAAACCTGCAGTGCAGTTCGGTCCCCTCGAAGTGGTGCGGAGTCAGGTACCCAGCTCCTTGCTCACCCATCCTTTCAGCCACGTGCAAGGACGGCAGGGGCATCTTAGCCCACTTTGCGGAGAGGGGCTGACCGGCTGACCCCTCAGTGGTGGCTGGCAGGAGGCCTGCGCGGACCCCTCTGCCAGGGCCTTCATCCTGCCGCCTGAGGCCACCCGCTTCCCGCGGGGCAGGCCAGCTCCTTTTCGCTGTTGGAAACCTGCAGGAATAACGGAGCCTGTGGGATGTGGTGACCAGTGGCTGGCGATAACCGACGAGCGTTCATCCAGAGCTGCCGCGCGCCAGGCTCGGCTCCGGGCCCTGGGGAATGCGGCAGTGAATCCGATGCCCTCCCGCAGGCCCGCCCCGTGATTACAAACACTGCCATCCTTTGAACTTCAGAGAGACGATGACGCCACAGACCCATTGTCAAGTCCGTTCCCCCGTCACTGGAGATCTGTGGCTTTCGGGACCCCATTTTCCCTGTGTTCTGCCATGGTTTGGAGGCAGAACAGAGCCTCGCTCTCGCCCGCATTCCCGGGTAGTGCGAACATGTGTCCAACCTAAATGCATGGCCCCTTGTGGCTCGGGGGAGACTGTCCTGGTGGGTGCTCTGACTCCAGTGCTAGTCCTAGCCCGGCCTGCCACACTGGGTGTGCATGTGGGCTTGACACACAGGCTCACGGGTGCCCCTGCTCATCAGAGCCACAGTCAGTTCTTACACGTGTAGTATTGTAGCTATCAGAACCATTTCCGTTCTTGTATGTTTCTAATTTTGCTTGTTTCTCTTTCTTTTCTTTTCTTTTTTTTTTTCTATCATACTGCCCTGTGAGTATGTTGTTGAGTCTGAAAAGGTAGGCTGTGAACATGTTGCTTTAAAAGTAGCTAGAGCTCCTTGTGCTGTTTTCATTGCCTTCCTTGCTTTGAAAAACAAAACCTTCATGCTGCTAGATCCCAGTAGTTTCCAAGCAACCTTTTAATTTTTAAATGTTTTTAATTTGAGCAGTTTTAGCATGGAACCCATTGGCGTTTGACATTTGTCAAAATACTTGCTCTGGAGGACCTCGTCCGGTCTTTAGTATTTGGTGACAAATGAGCCTTTACTAACCTAACCCCCGTTTGCTCTGAGGAGCTGAGATGCCAGCTGATCCGCCTGGCTGCGCAGGTGTTTTTCACCAGCTGTTTTAACCGGGGGAGACCCAGCCCACAGCGCCTCGCTAGACCCTGGGCTTTGACACGAGCGCACCAGGCATGCAGTTGTCGGCTGCCGCCGTGGGCTGTGCATGGTGGCCGTGGCAGGTGCAGACGCGTGCTGGGGGCGGAGCCCGCCTTTGCATTTCCTTTTCCCCTGCCTGCCACCTCCTTTCCCTTTGCCTCAGCAGCTCCCCTCCACGAAGGGCAGGGGCTGCTCCGAAATCAACACCGGCCCGTCGCCCGCTTCTGGGGACTCAGGCGGCTTTGCTGAGGTCAGGAGAGCCTGCCCTTCTCCATAGCTAGTTCTCTTGGCCACGGGGACTCTAGGACCCATGTCACTGGCCACTGTTCCCTCTCTGCCCTCCTCGGTGACGTTGGGAGCCAGCGAGGTCCTTCCCTTCATTGGTAGGTTTTCCTCTCCTCCACCAGGCTTGGGAGCCCCTTCCGTGTTGGTGGAGGCTGAGGTCCGCTGCCCATGGTGCCGCATTTGTGTTCGAGTGCCAACACTGTGCTCAGCCCCTTGGGTTGATCCCCGGCTGATCTAGTCCCTGGTGTCCCCGCCGGCTCCCCTCTCTGGGGGAAGGCCCGAGTTCCGTGTGCTGCTGCCGCCCCATGCAGCCTGGGAGCCTTGATTCTTCACCGCTCTGGCCAAATGAGAACATTTCATCCCTCACGCCTTGGACTCCTGTTGAGATGGGCTGCACCTTCAGAAAGGCTTCCTTGCATTCAAGGGCCGGGGACGGAAGAGAGGGGGCCGTAGCAAGCATAGGAAATCAGAGCTGTGCTGCTGGGAAAGGCAGGGCCTCCTGTGACCAGATCCAGGGACCTCTGAGCTGGTAGCCTGGCCTGGGCTCTCCATTCACACCTGCCTGCTGGCAGCCTGTCTGGCAGGTCATTACCCAGGCACTGTCCTGGATGCCGGGCCCTGCAGACCATGGAGAGCTTTGAACCTCTGTCCTAGCCTATGCATGCTAGGGACATCCTTCACCACTGACCTACATCCAAGCCCTACTTTGGAACATTTAGTGAAAACTTTTCAGTCCCCCCGACCCCCTTTTAGCGGAAAGTAACACAGCTGCAGGGTGAACCTACGCTCCTTCTTTTCAGAGTGATGTTTTAATATCTAACTATAGCAAAAAAGGTTCAGATGGAGAAAGAACACTAACAATTTGTCTCAGCATTGGTGAATGGCCCGACTTAGGGACGTACACTGCTCTGAGAGTTAAACACTTAATATGTGTAAATCTAATGTAGAATTTTGTTTGAACGGTATTTGTGGATTTCCTCCAAAGTGTTAGGATTCATTCTATTTTTACATAATTTAAAATAGTTCATTTTTTTAAATAAAATCATAGACTTTAGTATGAAAGTCTACACAAATACTACCATACATGACTTGTAAGTCCTGTCCCCCCCCCCCCCCCAGGCCTCATAAGTCTTTATTCAAAATGAATTTCTTGTTGTTTCCTTACTTTTTTTATTGGAAATTTTGAATGTACACCTTAAACCGATTCATTCTGACATGCTTTTTTTGTGACATTTCCATATATGCATTTTGTTGTACATTATTCATATAGGTTCCACCTTACCATCTTATACGCTTCCTCCCCCCATACCAGCCCCCCATCAAAGACTTCTCTACCATTTACTTGTCTTTTTATGGTAGTATTTTTCTATATATCCTTGGGTTCCAGTTCTGTTTAAGATAGAAACTTTTCCTGCAGTGAACTTTCTTTTTACCTTGTCAGAACTATGACATGCATTTTCTAGACCATCTATAATAACACCATTCTTAGCTTTTTTTCTTTTATTATGATCCGACCTTTGAATAGGATTTTTCCTTCTTATAATTTGGATTCAGCTCCCACCTATGAGTGAGAACATATGGTGTTTCTCTTTCTGAGCTTGTGTTCGTTCACTTAAAATAATGGAAGTCCTGGGTTTTACTTCTGAGAGATGTTCTGGGCCACCTGTGGCTGTAGTGCGTGTGCTCCTGTGTCAGCCGTGTGGAGGTGTGTGCTCTGCCTCCAGGAGGGCCAAGGCAGGCTCCTCCCGCACACAGCCTGCTTGCTAGGAGTCTAGTCTCTCTGAACTGTGCCCAGCCAGGGCCATGTGCATTTGTCACCTTGTGCTTGCATGGGAGGAGCCGGTTGTGCCTGGAGGGAGGACACGCACGTTCCAAAGTGGACAGGCTGACACGCAGGGCGGTGAGCAGATCACTGCTTGTCCTTAGGCATCAGGGCTGCAGACTCACTTCCATCCGTGGGAGATGGTGACCCCCGTGCTTCTCGGTGGCCAGGGAGCGTGAGTGCCGGCTTCCTGGTGGAGAGTGAGTCCCGCTAGCAAGGGCTGTACGTCCCCTCTGGGTCTCCATCTCTTGTTGGTATTTGGAACAGAAGAGCTAAGTTCCAGGGTAGCCGGGGAATCTGTTGAGCTCGGAAGGTTAGGTTAGATGGCATCGGACCTTGTGTTGCCATCTGTCAGTCGTGGCGCATCTTCTGGACTGCCCCAAGGGCTTTCTCTTGATAAGACTCCTCTCTCAGTGAGGTGACATGAGAAGTGTCCTACGCAGAAGATTAGGAATATTTTCAAATGATGAAGACTTGGGTTCAGTTACTTTGGCTTCTGAGTCGCTATGGACTTGGAAGCCCTTGCATTATTTAATAGCCTGTTCTTGCCAATATTTAAAGAGCCACACTAAGCATCCTGGGCCCCACGCTGGAAACTTGCTCTGAAATCGTGAAGATGAAGGTCCTCTTTGCTAAAGCCAATGGTCAGCTAATAGCAGGCAGCATATCGCTCTTTATAAAATAATAATGGGTTTGAAGAAAGTAGAAGACAATTGAGTTTTTTTGAAGGTGAAATGTAAACTTTCTTGTGCTAATAATGTTGCATTTGGAAAATCTGAACAATTCTGCTCTGAGATTGTCCCAGTGAAACGCACAGTAGAAGTCCTGTATACCTATTACTTTAAAAATTCCCTGGGCAGTCAAGACTTGAAGTCGGGACCCCTTAGCTCATGTAACTGGCAGTGATCATTGCTGGCTTCTCATTTTAGAGCCTTCTTAGCACTGCCTTCTTAGCATTTTTGAGTAGAGAATTGAATAGTGCCCAGCGGGGCGGGAGTGCGCAGTAATAACGATGCATCTCAACTGCATTTTATCTTGTAGACATTACAAGAAGCGGTGCCAAGGCCGCATGCGGAAACACGTGGGAGATCTATGCCTGCAGGCGGGGATGCTGCAGGACTCCTTGGTGCACTACCACATGTCCGTGGAACTTCTGCGCTCAGTGAATGACTTCCTGTGGCTGGGGGGTAAGACCGTCTGACCAAGATGATCCGCTCTGTCAGCGTTTCAACTGCTATTTAAAAAAGGGGACACAGAAAAAAGAAAGGCCCTGGGGAAAAGGCGCCGGCCGGTGCTGGCTGCCAGGGGGATTGTCTGGGGCACCTTCTGGCCTTATCTGCCACCTCTCCCACATCCTGCCCTGTGCTCTGTCCTCTGAAGGAGCTACACGCTTCCTGCACAAACCCCTGGGCTTCCTCCTGCCGCTGTTCTTAGCACATCCTGCCCTCTGCCTCGACTGCCATTGCCCACGCGTTCACCTCACCCCTTGCACTCATTCTTCAGAGCCTCTTCCATGCAGCAGGTGGTGAGCTGGTACAGTGTGGAACGTACATAGGTTGAAATTCTATTCAGCTGTAAAAATGAATGAAATACCCTCCTGCTACGACATGGGTGGACTTTGCCTTAAGGGCACGTGACAGGATTCCATTCATAATAAATGCCCAGAACAGGCAAACCTATAGAAGCCCAAGGGGCTGGGATTTAGCTCAGGTGGTAGAGTGCTGTTCTGCAGTCCATCTGAGGTTCTGAGTTCGATTCCCAGCACCACAAAATGGGAGAAGGACATGGCAACCCACTCTCAAGGCAATCCCGAAACAGCCATTGAAAACCCTATGAGGGTTGCTATGAGTCGGACTCGACTCGACAGCACCTAATAACAACAACAATATAGAAGCCCAAGGAATGGAGGAAGGGGAGTGGGAGGTGACTGCAAAGTGGGGCAGGCAGGCATCTTTCTGGGGTGATGAAAATGTTCTGGCATCAGATAGTGTTGCTGGTCGCACAACTGTGACTCTACGGAAGACCCCCAAACTGTGTGCTTAAGTGAGTAAATTGTACTGTATGTGGATCATATCTCAGTTTTAAAAATTAAAAGAAAAAAGGGGAAACCTACTTCGAGGGACAGCTGGTTCTGTCTCCCGGGCAGCCAGGCAGAGGTGGAACCCTGGCTGTCGGGGAGCCTTGGCTGGTCTAAAATACTTCCTGCTTTTTTCCCTGAAGGGACCTTATCTCTTGGGGTGGGAGTTAGGGGCATGAACTGGGCTTTTTCTTCTGGGTGTGACCGTCATCCAGCCTACAGTGGGTGTCCTATAAATTCCTGTTAAATGAATGTTGCATACAGACTAAAATAGTTTTTTTTGTGTGTGTGTGTGTGTGTGTGTGTGTGGTACTGGGGGTTGAACCCAGGGCCTCACACTTGCATGCTCGGCAAGTGCTGGACCACTGAGCTTCACCCCAGCCAATTTTTTTACTTTTTGAGACAGGGTCTCACTAAGTTACACAGACTGCCTCTGGTCTCGAACTTGGAATCCTCCCGCCTCTGCCTCCTGAGCTGCTGGGATTACAGGCGTGCGCCACTGCACCCAGTAACAGGGCTCTTTCTTGAGGCTGAAAGTTTATGGGGCCCGTGCTGTCAGCCACTTAGGACAAAACAAGTCGGAATAAAGTAATGAAGTCAGTTCTGTAATGGAGGTGTAACAGAGAATTCCTTCCACATAAGATATATGTGAAATGGACTTATATAATTCTATAACTGGCTTCTTAATGAGGATAGAGAAATATAAGAGGGGAAAGAGAGAGTGAGAGCTGAGAATAGGTGGGAGAGGAAAGAGGAGCGGATGAAGGATTAAACAGAATGCAGATACAGAGCGAGTATCACTTTGCTTTCTGCTGAGCAGTCTTTGAGTTCTCCTTCTTGGCTGGTGGATATGCCCAGTGTGCTGTGGGTGTAGTGGTCCTTAGTCTTTTTTTTTTTTTTTTTTTTTTGTGGTACTGCGGGTTGAACCCAGGGCCTTGTCCTTGCATGCTTTGCAAGTGCTGGACCAGTGAACGCCCCCAGCCCATTTTTTTTTTTTTTTTACTTTTTTTTGAGACAGGATCTCATTAAGTTATGCAGACTGCCTTTGGTCTCGAACTTGCGATCCTCCTGCCTCCACCTCCTGAGCCACTTGGATTACAGGTGTGTGCCACCACGCCCAGCTGTCCTTAGTAATTTTTAAGGATGTCAAGGAGTTTTGAGACCAAAAGTCTTTTTTAGTTTTTTCCTTTTTTCTTTTTTCTCTTTTTCTTTTTCTTTTTTTTTTTTTTGAGACAGTGTCTTGTTATGTAGCTCAGGCAGGCCTCTAGCTCATGATCCTTCAGCCTCAGCCTCCTGAGGCCTGGAATTCCAGGTGTGCACCACCACACCTGACTGAGACCAAAAGGTTAAGAACTACTGAATTAATTAGTAAAGGTGACAAGGATGGGTACAAGAACACAGCTTGGAAGGACATGGTATAGCTTGTGGTTAGGAGGACAGAGCCTCCAGCGAGAGAATGCAGCATGTGCTCCTGGCTGTCTGGAGCAGGAGGCAGGTCTGCACGTGTTTGCTGCAGTCCCAGAAGGCACAAGGAACACACATACTTGGGGTGTGGGTGAGGAAAGGTGTTCTGGTCCAGATTAGGTGGGATTACTTTAAAATCCCTTCCCTCCCTCCCTCCCTCTTTTCCTTCCTTCCTTCCTTCCCTCCTTCCTAGCTTCCTTCCTTCCTTCCCCCCTTCCTTCCTTCTCTCCTTTCTTTTCTTTTTTCCTTCCTCCCTCCTTCCCTCCCCCTTTCTTTTTCCTTTGGTGTGGGGATCAAACCCAGGGCCTTGCCTACTAGCCAAGCACTCCACCGCTGAGCCATATCCCAGCCCCACTTTTAAATATTTCCAGTCCAGGCTGGTTTCCGCTCCACATCTCTGTCGTTCCAGCATCCGACACAGTACCTGCCATGCCACATAGCGGGTGTAAAAATGCCGGTCTCCATTGGTGGGTGGGTGATGGGGGTCCAGGACAGGGTAAGGGGAAGTGAACATGAGCAATGTCCAGTGAAATGCGTGAATGGAATTGTCATAATGAGACCCATTCGGTTATACATGAAAAATTACCAATAAAACAAATATGCCAGTCCCATGATGGAGTGAATGAGCGAATGAGAGACTAAACGAATGTTCTACCTGTGTGCTCAGTTTCTCGGTGAATCCATGAGCCTTGTGAACTTTCTCTGTTGCCTGCCCTGACATGAGTCTGTGAAAGAGGTGGTGACTCTCTGCGTGCACCCAAACTGGCGATCTTTAGGTTTGATCTTTGTTTTGGGGAACACTGGCATTTTCAAATAATCCCCTGTTTACGTCATTCTAGCCACTAGCCCCTGCAGTTTGAGCTAATGATGGGCCACTAATTTTACTAATTACATTTTTTTTTCTTCTCTTTCCCAGCTGCCCTGGAAGGGCTGTGTTCAGCTTCGGTCATCTACCATTATCCTGGTGGAACTGGTGGTAAGACTGGGGCTCGGAGGCTCCAGGGCGGCTCCCTTTCTTCTGAGGCAGCCAACAGACATCGGCCAGGTGAGCTCTGCTCTTTGCTCCGGCCTGTGCTCACTTGCAGTCTTTAAAGAAAGCAGGAGGAAAAGCCAGGCTGGCGGTGCACGGCGGTTAAACCCAGCACTAGGGAGGCTGAGGCAGAAGAATCGATGTGAGTTCAAGACCAGCCTGGTCTACATAGCAAGTTCTGGACAGACTGGGCTACGTGGAGAGACCCTGGCTCAAAGAGAGAGAGAGAGAGAGAGAGAGAGAGAGAGAGAGAGAGAGAGAGAGAGAGAGAAAGCAGGAGCAATATATTACTTGTTCTTCTGAATTAGGCCTCATGGGGAAGTCAAATGTAAAGCCTGTTGAGTCAGACATCTTGAATACTTTTTGATCTTGTTGAGTGCAGTTGATAGCTTATAGTGATCGACTGATATCTGGAATTCTTGCCTGAAATTCTGTGGTGGAATGGACTTGAGATGTGGAGATTTCTGTGTAGGCCTTTGTCATCATTTTTTTAAAAAAATTTTTGTTCTACAGGCGTTCAACCCAGAGCCTTGTGTGTACTTTGCAAGTGATTTACCAGTGAGTCTCTTTAAAACTTTTTTTTTATCTTGAGACATCGTCTCACTGCTTTTGGCCTTGAACTTGCGATCCTCCTGCCTCTGCCTCCTGAGTCACTGGGAGGACAGGCGTGCACCACCACGGCTGGCCCTTTGTCATCATTTCTATGTATTGGGCACAGCTGGTTGCAGAAGTCAGTTTTAGCAGCTGATGCAGAGCTGGGGTTACTTCCTGTTTTACTGGCTGATGAGGTCCGAGTGGGTCCCGCTTGATTTGCTGATGTTTGTTAGTGCCAGTGAGTAATGCAGCTCCCCTTGGGAGGAGCAGACCCACTTTTGCTGAGTCGGCCGAACTCCCTTGACCGTCAGCGAGTGAACTTGCCTGCAGTGGTCACTACGTTGCGAAGGTCATGGAGGTAACAAAGAATGCCAAGCTCAAGGCCAAAAACAAACTTCTTGGTCCTTTTTGGTCTGTGAGGTTTTTAGACGTTCTCCCCAGAGAGGAAGCTCATGTTTTTCTCCCAAGGAGAAGGTAGTGAAGGTGTGATGGATTTCTTCTTCCATGAATTGTATCTGCCTCCATGGCCAGCAAAGCCTACTCACATTGGGTTCTGCAGTGGACCATCTGAAACCAGATGTGTCTGTGTGGGCTGCGTGGACGAAGCCATGTGGTTCTCGAAGATATTTTCATTCTTGGGCAGAAATTTTCTCATAGTGCCATCTCGGTTATTGGAGAGGAACAGGAAGAGGCCAAGGGTCCGCTGGGTGGGAAGAGGAATCTCTCTGCTTCTGCCTCCTTGGCTTTGATCTCCCCTGCGCCACCTGCACTGCTCCTCTTGGTATGTTGCTATGCCTGCTGGGAGACGACAGCCTCTCAAGTCTCACGGTTTGCTCTAGATGGCTCTCAGGTGCCGACCTGTCCAATACGTGCCGAAAAGCGAATGCAGGTTCTGTTTTTGCTTTAAAAGAAAATCCTCTGTACTCTCCAGGAATGCCTGACGGCTCTATATTTGTTTTTTACTAGTTGTCAGTGTATTCACTGTCCCGCTGATGTGTTAGTGAGACTAGAAACTTTTTAGGATAGTGTTTCATTTTTTCCTCCTTGCTGAATGTAGGCAAAGAGAATTTAAAGAAGTTAAAGAACTGTTTTGTCTGCAGTAGAGAATTTTTTTTTCAGTACTTGGGTCTGAACCAAGGGCCTCACACATGCTTTGCAAGTGCTCTACCACTGAGCTGCACCCCCAGCCCATTTTTTATTTTTTATCTTGAGACAGGGTCTTGCTAAGTTATGCAGGCTGCCTCTGGCCTCGAACCTATGATCCTCCTACCTCTGCCTCGTGGGTTGCTGGGGTTACAGGCATGAGCCACTGTGCCTGGCTGAGAAGTGTTTTATTTACCCTTGCTTCATGTAAAAAACTTGGAGACTTTCTGCGGTTGAAGACAGGGGTCAGCTGGAAGAGCAGAGCCTTTCCCGCCAATGCGACTGCATTGGAAGAAGTGCAGCGTCCAGATCTGTCACCAGGCTTGATCCTCCTTGGCATTTCTTTTTTGTTTTTCTTTTTTTTTTTTTTTTCCGGCACTGAGGGTTGAACCCAGGGCCTCGTGCTTGCATGCTTTGCAAGTGCTAGACCCATTTTTTCTTTAATTTTTGAGACAGGGTCTTGCTAAATTATGAAGACTGCCTCTGGGCTCGGACTTGCTCCTCCTGCCTCTGCCTCCCGAGTCGCTGGGATTACAGGCGTGCGCTACCACGCCCCGCTTTCTTTCTTTCTTTTTTACTTTTTTAAGCACTTCACTCTGTGGTGAAGGCTGGCCTGGGACTCACTATGTAGCTCAGATTAGCCTCGAACTCACAGTGATGATCTTGCCTCAGCCTCCTGAGTGCTGGGATTACAGGCGTGCACCTCCACATCTGGCTCTTTCCTGGTTCACCTTGGATTTTAATCTCAGGATTAGGCAGTTTGTAGTGGCAACCTCATCTTACTACAGCAGTCTGTGACCCCTAGTCTCTGAGTGGAAGGCCTGGCAGGCAGTTACATGACACCCCCCCTTGTATTTCATCGGATGAATTTCTCAGTCCCCTCTTTGGCAGCAAAAGGGCAGAAATCCAGATGTCAGTTAGCATCAGCATGACTGCCAGTGATTTGTGTCATCTTTTTGGACCTCAGTGTCCTTGTCTGTAAAGTGGGGAGAGTGGTAGTTGTTGTGAAGGTTGCATGCAACACACATGTACATTGGTGCCGCAGACCAGCTGCAGCCTAGGTAGAATCCAGGGTTTCCCTAAGGCACATGAGGATGGGTAACAGACACAGCAGCTCGGAGGCAGTGTGATCTTGTTCCTGTTTATTTCCAGATTATCCAGACTTTTTCTACAGAATTACAATTCATTAAATCTTATGAAAGGTCAGAAAAAGGACAAGGAATTCGGTTGCATTGATGGAATCACCTGATCAGTTGTCACATGAGTGTCAGGTGGTAATCAATCAAAAGTGGAAGAGGAACTCAGGGACAAAGTGTGATTATTTTAAAGAAATAAACCAAGACAACCTGAGCATCTGCATTTCCTGTAACAATTGACTATTCTTAATCTTTATGCAGGAATTTAGGGCGGTTAACTGCCATCTGTGTGTCACCCCTTTGAGTCTGTTGTTATGAAGAATGGGTGCTTTTGCTTACTGTAGAGCTGTCAGTACAAAGGCTTTTGTTTAAGGAGTTTACGCTGTTGGAAGTCATTCAGGGATTTCCATTCAAGAAAGCCTGAGGCTTGTCAACTCCCAATCTGAATTAGCATTGCCCAGAAAGCCAGAAGATTATTTTTCATTAATATTTCCAGAAATCTACAATGGTGACCAATTAAAATTTAAGAAAAAGAAAAGATGGGGTTCCAAGTCCCTCTCCATGAAGAGACCTTTTGGAGGTACTCTTCCCTTTTCAGAAGACTTTCCCTCCGAGGCTAGGAGTACACCTCCCTTTTCGGTGGATTTTCCTTCCAATGCCTTTATTAAAGATACTCTTCCTCATGTGGGTACTCTGTCTATCCATCATGAGTGGATCTGGACCCAGCACATCGGGACCCAGAATGCTCCTCCAGGGCACTTGGGGGCGCTAGTCCTATCAGTGTCCTCACTGCTGATTATCCGTGGTGATGTGAATGCAGGTATACTGCTGAGGACTTGGCCTCTCAGGTCCAGACTGCACATTTTCAAACACATTGCCTCAGAGAAAGGGGAATTTTTTCCCCCTTGAAATTGAATTACCTTGGTTTTAAAAAGAATTTCATAGCCTTTGCCTCTTTTTCCTTTAATTCTCCTTTTTAAATTTGTTTTTAAACTTTACTTCCATGGTGTTCAAAACTTGGGGCCACTAATTCTTTATTCTGGAGACTTGTATAGAAACCTGTAAGTATATAATTAATGGACACAATTTAGTTTATTCAAAAATTAAGACTGTGGCTGTAGCTCAGTGGTTGAGTGCTGGCCTAGCATTTGCAAGGCCCTGAGTTCGATACCAGCACTGGAAAAAAAAAAGAACATTATTTGATCAACCCAGAAAATGTTTATCATTGATTTGTAAGTACTTCTTTAAGGTCATCCCTACTTTTCCGTCTGTCAAACCTAGTAATAGCAGTCATTGTCATCAAAATGGGGCTGGCGATGGCTTGGTGGCGCAGTGGGGGGAAGCAATCATCAAAAGAGCTGTGAGTCACTCGGCCTCCTCAGGCCAGGGACTGTGCTCAGTGCCTTAGTGTGGTTTCCTTCCCGGCAGGTGGTTTTTGTTGTTGTTGCTTGTTTTCCGTTTTTTTTGTTTTTGTTTCTGAGACGAGGTCTCTTTATGCAGCCCAGACTGGCCTAGAACTTGCAAGGTAGCCCAAGCTGGCCTTGAACTTGTGATCCTTCTACCTCAGCCTCCTGAGTACTGGGATTACAGGGGTGGCCTCTGTTCCTAGCTACACGGAAGGCCTTTGAGGATAGGAACCAGCAATCCTTTTGTAGGTGCAGGGATGAGGTTTGGTGACTTGCTCCAAATCACCCAGCTGGTGAGTGGCAGGGTTAGGACGTGAACCCGAGTTTGTTGACTGCAAAGAATGCGTTTTTTCCTATCACTCTTGTAGCCCGCCCCTCTTGACTGATTGCCTGAAATGTGCTGATTTCAGACATGAGGCTTAAGTGGTCTAAGCAGGAGGGGGCCTCGTGGGAACAGGCGTCCGTGAAAATACCAGACAGAGTGGCATAGGTTAAAATAATACTTTTTCATAAATGTCTTATTCTTAGCTAATAACCTACAAATTAATAGTTTTACTTTCTTTGTAACGCTAAAACCAGCACATTAAAAATTATCCCACTACAGAAAAGAAGTGGCTTTAAAAATCCAGCTGTTGCTAATGACATACCATTTGTTTTTTTTCTAGTGGTGCTTGTTAAGAGAAAAAGTTATTATATATATATATGTATATATGTATATATATATATATATATGTATATATATATATACATATATATATATATATATATATATATATATATATGAACTGGCCAGGCACGGTGGTGCACACCTGTAATCCCAGCGGCTCGGGAGGCGGAAGCAGGAGGATCACAAGTTTGAGACCAGAGGCATTCCGTGTAATTTAGCAAGACCCTGTCTCAAAAAGTAAAAAAAATGAGCTGGGGGCGCAGCTCAGTGGTCCAGCACTTGCAGAGCATGCAGGTGAGAGGCCCTGGGTTCAACCCCCAGTACTGCAAAAAAAAAAAAAAAAAAAAAAAAAAAAGTTATAAAAACTGAATTGGGCCTGATACTATAGTACTTCCCTGTAATCCCAGCAACTTAACAGGGCTGAGGCAGGAGGATCTCCAGTGTGAGGCCAGAGGCAGCCTGCACCACTTAGTGAGATTCTGTCTCAAAAAAATTGTTTTTACATAGCCTTTAGAATGAACAAAAGCCTAAGTTAGTGAAATTGAGGGAAAATAAAAATCTATACTCTTTCCTGCTATTGAGTGTGTAAGTGTGTGGTACTTTAGACTTGCCAGCTTCATTTTTTTTTTGTGTGTGTGTGTCTTCAATATATTTCCTCACTGTAAAACTGTGATGATGTCACTCGCCTTGTGTGGTTGCTTGAGTTAGAAACCACGTACACACACAAAGCACCCAAGAGCATCCGGTACCAATTAACCGTCACAGTGACAAACTGGTTAGGAGACTCACCTTTGAGTCATGAAGATGGTGGCTTATTTCTGATTCGTGTTGAGTTCATACTGAATCCATGTATGCATGTGATACTTATGAATCTGATTTAATGTGATGCAGGCCAGGCTTTGTTTTTAGTGCACTATGAAGTTTTGATGAGATCAGTATCATTCTGGTAAGACAGCTGTACCACTGTGGCATCCGATCCCGTCAGATCCCAGAAGCTAAGCAGGGTCGGGCCTGGTTAGTACATGGATGGGAGACCGCCTGGAAATACCAGGTGCTGTAGACTTGGGAGATGGACCCAGCAACCCACTGCCCCTCAAAATCAGCCATTGAAAACCTTATGGATAGCAGAGAAGCACTAGCAATAGTGTTTTGCATGTTGTATGTAGGGTCGCTGTGAGTCAAACACTGACTTGTCGCACCTGACAATGACAATTACCTCAGGCTGAAGAATCTAAAGGTTATTCATAACAGAAAGATTATGGCCTAATATGGCCTAATATGAAAGATTATTCATAATCTAAAGATTATTCATAATATGTATTTTTATAATTCAGAATTCACATTACCACATAATCATCTACGGAAAACTTTCAGTTACTAAGAATTTGTCATTCAAAAGTTGATCAGAGCCATAAGTTTAGAGTAATTGATATTGAGCTATTTTCAGGGAATAATCTTAGCTCTTTTTTAAGAAGTTTTTTTTCCTCTACCTCCTCAATAGGTTAAAAAAGTAAAAGTGTGGATTGGACATCTTTCGCTTTTCCTTTAGGTAGGGAACGGAAGAGCATGCCATTGCCTAGCTCAAGCATTTTTGTTACCCATAAACCATTTTGTATCTCCACACGGTGTGACTGACAGTTACCAGCCCTTCGGAAGGCTTCGTACTCCACTGCTCCGTAGGCAGGCCTGGCTCTGTTCCTGCAGGGTCTGTGGGGGTCAGTTGCTTTTGGTATAGAGCGGACTACAAAGGCTGGGAGTAAGCCTTGTGGCAGACCACCAGGACAGATTCCTGCTGTCTTAGGCTCCCTACCTGCAAAGTGAGGAGGCTGGACCAGACACCACGATTCCTTTCCGGTCCTCACACTAGGTTCTGTGAGCCCATCTCTCTTGTGTATAGTCAAGGGTGTTACACATTTTAGATTAGTTACTGAAGCCCACCCCTGTCCCTGAGGCAGAATCCAGTGAATGCTAGCCAAGCTTTTAGTTATGGTCTCCCAGCCTCCTATTTGAACAATCCAACCTACCTTTTCTTATCATGTAGGCAGTTTATTTTCTTGCATTTGTTTCAGCACCTTGGGAAGACTTTCTCAGGATGTGCCATAGGTGGCGCTCTTGCACCTATTATTTTTTTTTTAAGGCCTAATTTTCTTGTTTGTAAAGGAGGTCTTAAACAAGGTTCCTTTAATTTGATTTCCTTTTTTAATGCTTCAGAATAGCACAATGTCCATTATATCCAGATACCTGGAAAAAAACGATTCCAGTTATATCTCATTTTTGTTCTGTCATCTAGCGTGAAAATTTTAGGCGTGCTGTGAAAGCAGTGGTGAAATTGGACTTGTCTTCCAATATTAGGAACCAGTTAGCCACGATTTTATAAAAGAGCTAGAAACCGTTTCCGGAGCACCTTAAAGCTGACAAGAACGTTCAGCTTCCTGATTTTTGATCTGTGGTATGCTTATGAGTGGAAGGCCATCGGTGTCTTGGAAAGAGCTCAGATTTTCACGCCCAGCAGAGGCGGTTTGAATGCAGACACTGTTCTTAGCCATTAGCATTGGGTCAGCTCTTCCTTGGAGGTTTTCTCCCACCCGTGAAGTGGGAGTACTAACATCTGCTGTGCAGGTGCGACATCTGGAGCCACTGTGTGTCTAGGGTTTTGCCTAATGGTGATCTCAGCTATTGTTTTGTGTGGAATCATCTTTTGTTTGTTTTTCTGAGACAGATCTCGCCCTGTAGCCCGGTGTGCCCTTGAATTTGGGGTGCTCCTGCCTCAGCCTCCCGAGTGCAGGGATCAAAGGTGTGTGCGATCGCACCTGGCTTCGGAGCCATTGTTTCATAACGTTTGGTGATCACTCAGGAATGGAGACAGCAAGGAATAGTTTTATGAAGAGAGACACAGTAAGAAGTGAGTGACTGAGGAGGGGCGGCGGCAGCAGCATTGGTGATGTCGCCCTTGGAGAGTTACTGAGAACCTGGGTGGTCTTGGTTTTGTGAGAAAGGATCACAGTGTGTAGCCCAGGCTGCCGGTGAACTCACGATCCTCCTGCTTCAGTCTCCGAGTGCTGGGATTATAAGTGTGCTCCACCATTCCCAGCAAATTGCCCCTGTTCCTTTTATCCTCTTTTTTTTTTTTTTTTCTTGCCTTGCTGGGGATTGAACCCAGGGTAGACACTCTATCACTGAGCTACTTCCTAGCCCAAGTTATTTGTTAAGCAGTAGACTTGGGGCTGGATCTTGGAAGCTAAGCAGGACTGGGCCTGGTTAGTCCTTGGATGGGAGTCTGCCTGGGAATACAGAGTGCTGTAGGCTTGAGAGAAGACCTGGCAGCCCACTCCAAAAATGATTAGCCGTGGAAAACCCTATGAAGAGCAGAGAAGTACTGACGGTAGTGCTGGGAGTGTTTCATGGGGTTGGACATAAGGTGGCTGCCAACAGCACATAACAGACAACGTCTTTGGGGCTTACTCAGTGTGTGTTTGTGCTGGGATTTAGCTCAGTTGGTAGAGCGCCGCTCTGCAGTCTCCGAGGTGCCGAGTTTGATTCCCAGCCCCGCAAAATGGGAGAAGGAAGTGGCAACCCACTCCCGAGGCAATACTGAAACAATTTGCCATGGGAAACCCTATGAGGGTCGCTATGAGTGGGACTCGACTCGACGGCACCTAACAACAACAACAACAGTGTGTGTTTAGTGGATGTTGGCTTAGCACTGGCAGTCCTGCTTTAGCCCCCAACCAAATGGGAAATGAGACGAGAGAGCAGGGAGGGAGAGGATCAAAATGTCATCTCTCTTTTGATAAAGCCACATTCTCCATGAGTTTTTTGGGTGCAGAACCATGGGTGTCTTAACGATATCTCCCATATCTAGACAGACTGACCCAGTCCTGAGACAGCTTTGGGCCCTGCGGAATCTTCCTGAGCAAACTACCCCATCAGACTTAGAGCAGAGCATCCTGGGGCCTTCCTGAGGGGAGCCGGCACCCAAGGGAAAGGATGGCTCAGGCTTGTACAAAGTCCTGAGTACAAAGCATTTGTTTTCTCTTTGAATGGTGGCTTGCAAACTGCAGTGATTTTTAGTCTGCATTTAGAAGTCGAGATTGCTCTACACAAACTAGCTGTTAAATAACGCCATAATCACGGGGCTTATTTTCTATGTAGACAATTGAATAAGTATGCTCTTTTAACAAGAATATGTTACTGGGGTATACCTTTTTGAATTTTGTTAAACTGTTTAAAATGATAATAGCCACTGCTAAGCAAAACATGACTCTTGGGACGAGCAGCTCATGGGGTATATTTTGCCACGATGGGCAATCACATTCTGCAGAGAAGACTAATTGGCTGTCTCTGGTATTTGGGTAGCTTGGCAGATGATGAAGGCTTTCACACGCTTCTTTAATAACAGAGTGGTGGTGGTTGTTAGGGGCCCTCAAGTCATGTCCGACTCATAGCGACCCTCCTGGGGTTTTTCAATGATTGATTGTTTCAGGATCGCCTCAGGAGTGGATTACCATGTCTTTGCCTGTTTTTGTGGTGCTGGGAATCCAACTCAGAACCTCAGAGACTGTAGAGCAGGGTCCTACCCGCTGAGCTAAATCCCAGCCCCAATAACAGAGTTCCTTGTTTTATATTTTAAACTAACCACAAAGCAACTTTCTAAACATTGGAACTCCTTAGCTAGACAGGTGTCCAATAATTCAGCAAGAGTGTGTGTGTGTGTGTGTGTGTGTGTGTGTGTGTGTGTGTGTGTCTGTGTCTGTGTCTGTGTCTGTGTGTGTGGGGGTGTGTTTTGAGAGAGAGAAATGGAGAATGATTTTGGGGGGTTAGTGATAAGTTCCGTATCTCCTCTGGCACCTTTTCTCTCCCATTTCAGAGTGGTGACATAGAGTCACACAAATAGTATTCCTTTGTCACTTGGCTTATTTGAGGAACTAAGAAATTCTCACACTTGTTTGAGAAGAGTTAGGAGTGTGGGCTTTGAAAGTGGGAGGGAAGAGGTAAGGAGACACTTTTACACTCTGTTGAAGGATATGAGGAACAGTGGTTTTTCTTTTCTTTTTTCCCTCTCGAATCAAAAGAGTACTGTACCTGTAACACAGCCATTCAGAATTGCTTTTCTGTTCAGCCACAAGTGTCTCAGATTTTCTAGGGAATGTGAATTGTGAAATGTATTCTAGTAGTTATCTTTAAACGTAGTTTTGTTTCCCGAATAAAAGACCATAATCTGTTCTTTCTTCCAGGGGCACAAGAAGTTCTCATTGATCCAGGTACATGATCTATGTGCTTAGTTTCTTTTGGTTATTTTTTATTTTTATTTTTTAAGTGCTTGTTTTATGGTGATGTGAATGAATGGTTAAAATTCCTGAATTGTGATCTTTGAAACATTCTGATTTAAGTAATTTTAAATCAGAACCATTAAAAACCTGATTATGGTTGCTCCTTGTTTGACGGGCACCCCGTTGCTTTGTGTTGTCTGTTGAAGAGGAAAAATTCTTCCCCTGGCATGGTTAAGTGAATGACTTGGGAATTGTGCCTTTTAATTCTCTGAATGTGTTGAGCATGCCTGTCCTGTTAATTGTGAGTTCTTTCACAGTAATGACTTTGATTCTGTGGCTTATGATCATTTCAACATGAATTTGAATTCCCTACTGCATTTCCAACATGTGCTCTTAACGGGGAAGAAATTTTGCATTCTTTAGAGGTGGGTTTTTCTTTCTCCTCTTAACACCCTCTGTAACTAATACAGAGAAAAGCTATTTTGTTGCAGTGTTTCCTTATTTCAGGAGGAGCCCAATTATTTTCTGGTTTAGTCAGAAACAATGCAGACTAAGTAGTGGAAAAACGACCTGCTCCTCCCTTTGAGGAATACAGACCAGCTGGCTGTGGTTACGCAGGCTCCGTGCCTAGATGTCTGCTTCCACCTCGCTGTGTGCCTTGATTCTGAGGTGGAGTTGCCGCCGGTTTGCAGACTTCCATTTTAATGTTTGTGTCTGGCCCCTCCTCCATGCCGGTGGCTACCTTTGCTGGTAAAGTTTGTGGAAAGTGTCCAGGGACGACAATGAACACCTCCAGGCCTTCTGGAGCCCTGAGTGGCCGAAGAGACGACATCCCGAGTGCAAGAGTGATGACTCCCACCTGCTGTGGTGGGTGGAAATCAGATTGACAGGCTGGGTGCCATGGCGCCCCCAGAACTCTGGAGGCTGGGGCAGGAGGATTGGGAGTTTGAGGCCAGCCTGGGCTACATAGCAAGACCCAGTCTCAAAACCAAAACCAAAGAAAGAAAGAAAGAAAGAAAGAAAGAAAGAAAGAAAGAAAGGAAGGGAAAGGAAAGAAAGAAAGAAAGAAAAGAAAAGAAAGAAAGAAAGAAAGAAAGAAAGATTAAATTGACCTGGGATATATTGGTATTTGACCAGTAGACAGTATTGAGCGCAGTCTGGTATGAAGTGCTGAACTTGAGTCTGCCGATCACATCGGATGTATTCATCATGTACAAGTGACCCAGCTGCTTCTAAGAGTCAGATTGTTCTCTAATAAGAAAAGCCAGTTATTCATCCAGATACAACCAGGTTACTTTTTGTCCAGCGGCTTAGGTAGAACGTGGTGCTCTCAAATCCTTGTCTCGTGACAGTCGACAGCAGCGTCTTGTTCGTTTCACCAGGGAAAAGATCCCATGGGAACACCTCTGAGATCTGCTGAAAACAGCTCGGAGGATGGAGGAGTGTTCCGCAAACCACCAGACGCCAGCGTCCCTCATTTTAGATCCGTCTTAGATGTATCATGGTTACCCTGCAGAGCAGACTCAGTCACTAGATTTGAGGAGAGAAGTGGAATATCGATTGCTTGTCTTAATTAAAATATTCTGCCTTGGTTAAACTAATTTGTGCCTATGAGTAAACAAAAAAGTTTGCATTTACCTGAGACGTGGGGGCAGCCTTCACAGACGTGTACCTAGCGGTCTGTTTCTCAGAGCATTTTGTAGCTCTTCAGCAGTGTTCTAGCTTTAGAATTCTCTTTAAAAAGCCACCCCTGGGTCTAAAGCGGTCTGACCGAGTTTTCCCTGTATTGCGCAGAGTCCCACCCTCTCCTGGGTAAGACTTTGCCCTCATAACCTTGGTTATCGGATTTCTAGCCCTTTCCTCGCCATGTATTTGAAGTTGGCAATCCAGTGTGGTTTCCCTTTTGTTTCTTGGGTTTCATTATTCAGTTAGGATTTGTGAAAATGATTTTGGTTCAGGATGTTATGTGAGCTTTCTGGGGGACTGGATGTGCTTGTGCTTTTAAGTTTTCAATTTATAAAAAGCTTAAATGCACTTTTTTTTTTTTTTTTGAGACAGTCTTGCTCTGTGGCCCAGGCTGGCCTCGGACCCATGCTCCTCCTGCCTCAGCCTCCCCACGTGCTCAGATTACAGACGCACGCTGCCATGCTCGGCCCTAAATGCATTCTTATTTGTAAGTTTTTTTTTTAAGCTAGATATTTGTTTACCTTTTTATAATTAAAATTTTTCTTTTAAGGAATTGGTGTGCATGTTTTAAAAATAACTTCCTTTTTCCTTATTGTAAGCATTCTGTTCATTGTAGAGAATGTAGGAAATAAAGGTAAACAATAGATGAATTGGGAAATTATTCACTTTCCCCCTAAAGATCAGTCACAGTAAATTAAAAAATATTTTTTTATTAGCCCCAGTAAATTTTGTAGTTGGGAAGTATAAGTCCTCCAAATTTGTTGTTTTCTTTCAAGATACTTTTGATTATTCTTAGTCCCTTGAATTTTCATATGAATTTTAGGATCAGATAGTCAATTTCTGTGAAGAATCCAGCTGAGATTTTGATAGTGATTCTTTTGAATCAATCTATGGATTAATCTGGGGAGTATCACCATTTTAGGAATATTATGTCTTCTAATCTATGGATACGTGATATCATTCCATTTATTTGTCATTATTAGATTATTATTACATGCAGGCCTGGGGAATCAAATCCAGTGTCTCATGCATTGGTAGACAAGTGCTCTATCACTGAGCAGTGGCCCGATTCCTATCTTTAATTCTTTTCAACATTGTTTGGAGTTTTCAGAGAATGACTTTATACTTTTTTTGGTCAAATTTATTAAGTATTTTAATCTTTTGCTGCTATTATGAGAGGAATTGTTTTCTTTTCTTTTCTTTTCCTTTTTTTTTTTTTTTTTTGAGGTACTGGAGGTTGAGCCCAGGGCCTCACACTTGCATGCTCTGCAACTGCTGGACCACTGAGCTGCACCCTCAGCCTGTTTTTCTACTTTTTGAGACAGGGTCTCGCTAAGTTACACAGAGTGCCTTTGGTCTCGAACTTGCGATCCTCCTGCCTCCACGTCCTGAGCCGCTGGGATTGCAGGTGTGCGCCACTGCCCCGGCAGGAATTGTTTTCTTAATTTCATTTTCAGATGGTTTATTCATATTCAGATGCCAGTATATGTAAATACAATTAATTTTTTGTATATTGATCTTATATCCTGCAACCTTGCTAAATTCATTCATTAACTCTAATAGTTTTTAGTTGGATCCTTTAGGGTTTTCTGTATGACATCATGTCACCTGAAAACAAGTATAGTTTTAATTCTTCCTCTCAAGTTTGGATGCCTGGTTTTGTTTCTGACTTTAGGAGAAAAACATTTAGTCTTTTACCATTCAGTATGATGTTAACTGTAGGTTTTTTACAGGTACCCTTTGTCGGAGTGAGAATAATCCCTGCTATTAGTGTGTAGAGTGTTTTTATTATAAAAAGAGGTTGCATTTGTCAGTGTTTTTCCTGTGTTGTTGAGATGATCATATGGTTTTTGTTCTTTATTCTACTCTCATGTATGTTAATTAATTTTCAGATGTTAAGCTGCCCTTACATTTCTGAAATAAATCTCACTTGATTATGTCACATTAATCATTTTGTATCTTGCTGGATTCAGTGTGCTAGTATTGTGTTGATGATTCTTGCGTCTATACTCATGAGAGATATTGGTCTGTAGTTTTCTTTTGCTTTGATGCCTTTTTCTGGTTTTGGTATCATTGGGTTCATAGAATGAACTGGCTAGGGTTCTTTCCTCTTATGCTTTTTGGAAGAGTTTGTGAAGAGTTGCTGTTAGTTTGTCTTTACATGTTTGATAGAATTCAACATTAAAGCCGTCTGTACCCTGGCTTTTTGTTTTTCCTGGAAACTTTTTGATTATTGATTCAGTATCTTTATTTGTTTCAGTCTATTTAGATTTTCTTCTTGAGTTGGTTTTGGTAGTTCCTGTCTTTCTAGGAATCCACTCATCTTATCTAGATTATATAATTTATTGGCATACAGAAGTTTGTAGTATTTCCTTTTAGTCCTGTTAATTTCCATAAGGTTGTAATAATATCTGCTCTTTTAGCCCTGATTTTATTTTTTGTTTTTGGCAGTACTGAGGGGTTGATCCTAGGGCTTTGCTCATGCTAGGCAAGATTTCTACCACTGAGTTGCACCACCAGCCCCCTTTTTATTTTTATTTTGAGGCAGGGTCTAGCTAAGTAGTACAGGCTGCCTCTGGCCTTGAAGTTATGATCCTCCTGCCTCAGCCTCCTAAGTTGCTGGGATTACAGGTGTGGCCCATAGTGCCTAGCTTGGACCTGAGTTTAGTAATTTGAATTTTCTCTCCTTTTTTCATGATGAATTTGTCAATTTTATTGATTTCTTTAAAAAAACAACTTTTGACTTCATTGACTTTTCTCTATTTTTCATTTTATTTGTTTCTGCTCTAATCTTTATTGTTGTTAGGTGCCAGAGTTGGTATCCAACTGCTAGCAACCCTGCGTACAATAGGCGAAACACTATTTTCAGTGTTTCTCTGCTGTTCATAGGGTTTTCAACAGCAGATTGATTTTTGGGAGTGGGTTGCTGGGTCCTTCTCCCAAGCCTATAGCACCTGGTATTCCCAGGCTGTCTCCCATCCAAATAGTAACCCACACCCAACCCTGCTTAGCTTCCGAGATCTGATGGGATCGGTCAGATCGGATTCCACAGGGCTACGGCTGCAGGCTCTAATCTTTATTATTTTCTCCCTTTTGCTTGCTTTGAATTTAGTTTCTCTTCTTTTTCTAGTTTCTTAGGTTATTGACTGGGCTCCTTCCTTCCTTCATTCCTTCCTTTTTTCCTTCCTGCCTCTTTAGCTTTTAAAAAAGTGAATATAAGTATTTATAACTACTAATTTCTAAGTACTGCTTTTGTGGTATCTCAGTTTTAGCATATTGTGTTTTTGTTTTCATTCACCTGAAACTGTTTTCTAATTTTCCTTGTGATTTCTTTTTTCTTTGACCCATTGGGTATTTAGGTGTATACTGTTTAATTTCCAAGTATTTGTGAATTCCCCAAATTTCCTCATGTAGTTGATGTCTAACATAATTCTGTTGTGGTCTGTCTGAGCCAGAGGTCATCACCGTGACAGAAAAACAACTGAAACAAACATGGAGGAAGAGATTTATTGGAAGCTCATAGTTAGTAGGTCATTCCATAATGGTGGTGGGGGAGGCAGGACAGTGGCCGGAGGCAGGGCCCATGGTGGAGGACCTTACATCTTTGTGAGCAGGAAGCAGAGAGAGAGAGCTGGGCTGAGGATCTGAGGTAAAAATCTTCAAAGGCCCACCCCTAATGACATCACTTCCACAAAGCTAAGACCTACCTCCAAAGTTCTACCACCAGCCAGGACAGTGGCACCAGCTGGGACCCAAATGACATGACCTTTGGCGGGTAATTTAGATTCAGACCGTAACATGGTTGGAGACCATATTTGTATGATTTTGTTGTTGTTGTTAGGTGCCGTCGAGTCAGTATCCGACTCATAGTGACCCTCATAGGGTTTTCAATGGCAGACTGTTTTTGGGATTGCCTTGGGAGTGGTTTGCCAGGTCCTTCTCCCATTTTTGCGGTGCTGGGAATTGAACTCGGGACCTCAGAGACTGCAGTGCAGCACTCTACCAACCGAGCTAAATCCAAGCCCTTGTATGATTTTAGTTGATTTAAATTTATTGGGAAATGTCCTTTGTCCTAACCTATGGTCTGTCTTGGGGAATGTTCCTTGTGCTCTTGAGAAGAATGGGTGCTCTGTTGTTAGGTAGAGTATCTAGATACTGAACCGGGTGTGGTGGTGGACCTGTAATCCCAGCGATTTGGGAGGTGGAGGCAGGAGGATCACAGGTTAGAGGCCAGAGTCTCTAGATGTCCAACACCTTTGCTTTATTTCTGCTATGGGATTTTTATCATCCTTCATCTTCTTTCAGCTTGCTCAGAAACCACCACTCCTTCCATATTTCTTCCTGGGTCAACTTATTCTTAATTCTTTAGTGATAAATCTCCAATCTCTTTCCAAGATTTCTATTTTCTTAGGGGAAGAAAGAGTCAGCTCCTCACACTAGACCTGGTTCTTTCATAAGAGTCTGGCATGTATCAGCAAAGGTAAAAAATGGCTGAACTCTTAGGTTCCTTTCCTGATGGTGACTTTTAAGGGCGGTATACCCTGCTGTGGTAGCACGGTTGTGTGCTCAGCTCGGGGACTGGCAATAGGAGACATGCTGTGGGTTTACGAATGAAGAAATCACTCATTTTGCTCACATCCTGTGATTTTAGCTTGGAATGGGTCTTCTCCATTTTCATCTCATTTATATTCCCAGTTGTAAATATTTAGTGCTGTTTTGCTCTACTGAAACACATCTAGTATTTATGTATGTATGTATGTGAGTATGTATGAATGTATTTTTGACAAGGTCTTGCTGTGTAGACCAGGTTGGCCTTTAACTCACATTGATCCTCCCGTCTCAGCTTCGCAAGTGCTGGGATTACAGGTGTGTGTCACCACATCCATCTTATACATCCATTGTTTTTTGTCAGTACTCAGGGGGCTAAACCCAGGGCCTCGCACATACTTTGCAGGTGGTCGACCTCTAAGATGCACTCTCAGCCCCCTTTTTATATTTTATCTTGAGAAGGGTCTCGCTAAATTACACAGACTGCCTCTGGCCTCAAACCTGCGATCCTACTGCCTCTGCTTCTGGAGTAGCTGGGAGCAGAGGCATGTGCCACCACGCCCGGCCTATACTTCTAGTATTTAATAGACCGACGTGTTTTTGTAATTTTATGAGCATATCAGATTTTTTTTGTTTTTGAGACAGGGTCTCACTATGTATCCCTGGCTGGCCTTGACTTGGGATCCTCCTGCCTCATCCTCCTAAGTACTAGGGTTACGGGAATGTGCTACCATGCCCAGCTTTCCGAATTCTAAATTTTCTAAACTGTTGAATTTGAAATGACCTTAAAAGTACAAACGTTTCAGATTTCAAGAGTGGTGTGAAGATCAGCCAGGCTCAGTAGTTGTCGTCCTTTGCTTTGTTCAAAACTCTCTGGGTGCCACACGTTTTCTCTGGGGTCTTTGGGACTGGGCTGCAGACCTGATGCCCACCTGACGCCTCCGTGGGCGTTTTCCAGTGGCCTGGTCCCCACAAAGCAGCGCCGTGGTTAGAACCAGGGACGCTTTAGCGCTGATCTGATGCCTTTGTCTACTCTGTAGGCCTCATTTACATGGCACCGATTGTCCCCATAATGCAGTTCGGCTTCCTGATCAAGGACTGAGTCCAGTGTCATGCATTGCATCTCACTTCGCTGTCACTGAGTGTCCTTTAATCTGACATCATTTCTCAGGCTTCCTTTGTTTTTCATAAGTGACATTTCTGAAGACTACAGGCCGTTTATTTGGTAGGACATTTGTAGCTTGAGTTTGCCTGGAAAGTTACTTGGAACAGGTCGGCTAAGTGATGCATCCGCCCTGTAGCAGGTGGCACAAGATGCTGGCTTGTCCCATTATTGCTGCTGATTGCTTTGGTCATTGGTGTGAGTGGATTCTGCTAGGGTTTTTTGCTCTAGAGTTACCATTTCCTCTTTGTGATTAATAAATAATTTTGTGGGAAACTGTTTTGAGACCGTGTTTTGACCATGTTTTGAGACAAATGTCTTGCTCCCCTTCAAATGTTCCCCCACTATTCTTGGCATTCAGTGAAGAATTTTACATGAGCCAAGGGTTACTTTGATGGTTGCCAAGTGTAATTTCTTTCTTTCTCTTTCCTTCTTTCTATTCCTTCTTTCCATCTTCCCTCCCTTCCTTTCTTCCCTCCCTCCCTCCTTTCTTTCTTCCTTCCTTCCTTATCCTCTTCCTCCTCTTCCTCTTCCTGCTGCTTCTTTCTCCTCCTTCCCCACCCCTCTCTTTTTTGAAGTACTGAGGTTTAACCCGGGGGCCTTGCACATGCTAGGCAAGTGACTCTACCACTGACTTCTACCTCTAACCCCCTTTTTATTTTTTATTTTGAGACAGAGTCTTACTAAATTGTGCAGGCTGCCTCTGGCCTCAAATTCTGGATCCTCCTGCCTTAGCCTCCCGATTTGCTGTGATTACAGGTGTGCCCGATAATCATTCTTAAAAGCCGCCTACACCAAAAAGCTCCAAATGTTGGTCCATCTTTCTTTCCTTCCTTCCTTCCTCTCTTTCTCTTCCTTTTCTTTTTTCTTTTCTCTTTTCTTTTCTGTTCTGTTCTTTTTCAGTACTAGAGGATGGAGTTTGGGGCCTCACACATGCTAGGCAAGCACTCTATTACTGCACCCCCGAATGGTGGTTTTCTAACTCCATGCTTCATTATACATTTATTAGTTAGTATTCCAATATAAAAAGGAACTTTCTTTTCCTTTCTTGCCCCTCCCTTCCTTCCGTGCACCTGTGCTCTTACTGGACGTATGCATCTGTGGTTTCCACTGGGTTCTGGCCACTGCTGTCATCTTCTTACTTTGTGGCTCATGGTCTAGATTCAGCTCATGCAAGCCCTTCACGCTGGCTCTTGTGCCCTCTTGACATGTTCTCATCACTTTCTGAACACGTTTTTACTTTGGGACTCCAGGTATGTTAGGCTCACTTGGTACTTCCCTGTCCCAGCTCTGGAATCAGAGGATTTTCTAGTTCTAGTTCCTGTGGTTGGAGAATGGTGTTTAGAAAGCAAGACCTGGACACTAAATGTGCTCACTGCGACTGAGGTCCCTTGCTTCTCGGCCCTTTGAGAAATTCCTCCTGCTAACTGAAGTTTATTCTGATTTCTCCGGTTGCAACCCTTAACCAGAGTTCTCTGTAGTATTCCTCTGTGTCACACTTACATCTGCCTTCTCCAGCAGTGACAAGTCTTGACTCTATGGGCATCAGTGTATTTACTCATTTTCTCAGTCCTAAAATCTATAGCAAGTAGTTTCAGAATTGCTAAGAAAATCACTGTAGAACCAAACCTCTTGCTGAGTTAGGCTTCAAGGGCTGCTGGTGGGTGCTGCTGCCTCTGTCTTGAGGATAAGTGCGCGAGGCGCTGCACCCAGAAGCTGCTTGGGTCCATAGTGCCGCCTATCACTGGGATTACCTTGTTTATTTGAAATGTAGTTATTTGTTTCTGTTTCTATTCCATTAGCGTATCCTCTTGTCTTTGATTTTTTTTCTTAGTCTATAAATCATGATTCCAGAAGTCAAAACTATACAGAAAGGTAGGCCTAGAGCTGTGCTGCGTCCCCTCTGTTCCTTCCACCGCATTTCCGCCTACCCTTGGAGGTAACTCACCTCATTAGTTCCTGTCTTCCTTCTTTCTCTCCCTCTCTCCCTCCCTTTCTCCTTCCCTCTCTCTCTTCCTCTCTTTGTTTCTCCCCTCAAAGGAAAGTAAATGGATGTTCTTATTTTGCTTTCTTATGCAGAAGATAGAATATTATAAGCCCCCTCCGCCTGCTGCTGTGGGTGGAACCCAGGACTTTGCATATGCTGGGGAAATGCTCAGCCATTGAGCTACACCATTTTTCTTTCATGAATTTTCTGCTCATCTTTTTTTTTTTTAAAGTGTTGGACTTTTTCTTTTTTTATTCCTCACAATTCTATGACCTCTTTATTTCTTGGGGATATTAGTACTTTGTAATATGTGTTGCAGATATTTTCTCTCAGATTGTTATTTATACATTACATTGTTTATGGTGCCTTTTGCTACATTATTATATAGTTGGAAGTATCCTTTTTTATTTTTTGGTCTTTCATTTTGATTTGAGTCATGAGTCTTTTTGCTATACTCAGGTTTTTTTTCCCCCTAGAACTGGGGGTTGAACCCAGGGCCTTGAGCTTGCATGCTCTGCAAGTGCTGGACCACTGAGCTGCACCCCCGCCAGCCCATTTTTTTACTTTTTGAGGCAGAGTCTCACTGCCTCTGGTCTTGAACTTGCGACCCTCCTGCCTCCACCTCCCAAACTGCTGGGATTACAGGCATGCACCACTGCACCCAGCTTATACCCAGGTTTGATAAGGAATTTTCCCATGTGTTCGGAACTTAAGTTTTCTGTTTGCATCTAGATCCCAGGCCCACTTTTCATTTGTTCTCATGTTCGGTGTGAGGTATGGATCTGGCTTTACCCTTTGCAAGTGGCCATCCAGGTCTCCAAGTGCCATAATTAGGAAGCCATCCTAGCCCTATCCTTTCAGGTGCTAGAGTTTTGTTTCTTTTTTTTCTTTTGCATAGTACTGAGAGGTTGAACCCAGGACCTCACACATACTTTGCAAGCGCTGTACCACTGAGCTGCACCTCAACCCCTGATTTATTTTGTACCTCAAGTCAAGGATTCACTGAGCTACACAGGCTGCCTCTGGCCTTGAACTTGGGATCCTCCCACACGGCCACCATCCCTGGCCGGATGCTACCTTGTTGTTGGAGGACTTTGTCGTGCATTGCTCAGCCTGACCTCCAGTTTAGGGATGCCCTGTCTTCCTGCTTGTCCTCTGCCAGACGGGGCCAGCAGCACCTAGGGTGCGGGCTTTGCTTTGTGTTTTGATGGCCTAGCAGGCAGACCCCGCCTGGTCCAGTGCTGGTGTCAGCTGAGGCTGGAATTACTGCCACAGTAGTCCTTGCCCCATCTAAGCCCTTTTGTTCTTCTCTCTCTGTGCCTTTGCCTTTCTTTCCCTCCCTCATTCATCTCTGCCTCCTTCCCTGCTTTGCTACTTTGTTTTATCTGCACTGGAGTCTCCTACGCAAGCAATCTCGCAAACAGGAACTCAAACAGGAACTCGTAACTACCTTGCGATGATTAAAGGATGGCGGGCGAAGAGCGAGAGCCCGCGTGGCGGTGCTGCTCTCAGCCCCTCTTCTTTGTGCCCTGTCTTTCCTCCAGCCTGGCCCCACCGTGCCTGTGGCATTGATTTTCCTGCCTGCAGTCCGGTCTCGACGACTGTCCGTCTCGCTGGCTCCCAGTAGCGTTCCGTGTGGGCTGTCAAAACTGTCAATATCAGGCAAGCTCAGGTCTGCTGCCTGCTGGTATTTTTAGAGCTTGTTATTCTTTTATTGGGTGAAATTAAATCAGCCGGCCTAGCGGGCTCTCCCAAGAGTAGTGCTTTGGTCCCCTTGCCGCAGGTTAGGGTCTTCGTGGTTGCTTCGTGTGGAATGTTTCCACCAGCCTTGGCGTGGCGTCCAGCAGTTCACTCGGGGTCTCCCGGTGACCTTCTCTACAAGGGGAGGAACACCTACAGACCTTTCCCAGTGCCTTGATCCTGTGCTCTGAAGAAGCGTGGTCCCAGGTGACGAGTGGAAGCGACTTCACTCTCACTTCCCCCACGGCTCTTCTCTCCTCTCTCCCAGGGGAGAAAGAACAAAATTCCGTAATGTGAAGGTAATTTGTGAGTGGTGATAAGATCAATCAAGACTCCCTGTCATTCTTTTAGATATGAATTTGTGCCAGGATTGCATTATAAACATGGCAGATGCACACGGCTTCAAGCCTGGCGTGGCAGTTAAGGGCAGAGGCCCAAGGCCACCTCCTTAGAAGCCGCAGCTCTGTCGTAATCTGAGACCTGGCCAGAGCACCTGGCCCTTCTAGGCCCTGCCCTGCCTGTGGAGCTGGGTCCACTCAGAGCCTTTCTCCTGGACCAGAGATGACAGGTGCTGTGTCCCCCCCATGTGACAGCACACTGCTTTGTCCTCAGGGTAGGACAGAGGCCCCAGTCCGCTCTCCGTGCTCCAGAGGGACGCCTTGGTTCTGTGGGAGCCCACGGCTTGTGTCATTGGGTCTTGCTGACTTGAACCTATCCTTTTGTATATATTTTAGATATTTTCTTCCAAGAATCCCTTCTCCTATTAATATTTATAGTTCTCTCCTCTCATTTCTTGCTGTGATTTTTTTTTTAAACAAAATCCATAGGAAACAAAAGCCCAAGCTGCCTACCTGCGCATAGTTCTCTGCCATGGTTCTTTCTGCGCTTACTGAAAGAGGATTTTGTACACGGCGTTTCCTTTGTTCCTCATTTTGCGGAGCCTCTGCCTGTTTATCTGCCCCCGTCCATCTCTCCACTTAGCCTGCCTATTCATTCTTCTGTCTTGCTCCCTTTCAAAGCATTCAGAGCAGCATGTGGAATTAGAGATAAAAACACACAGGTGAGAACATCGGAGCAAGATTAGGAAATGGGCAAGAAGCGGGCTTGTGCGGTGCTGCGGGCGGTGTGCGGTTTTAAAGATGGACAGCGCACACCTCCCTCAGCCACCGAGGACACTGGGCAAATGGGGTTCGGTGCTTCTGCCTGCGAGATAAACCAGGGCTCAGCGGAAGCTCTGCATTTCCTGCTGCTGAGGCTCAGGGGAATATTTCTTGAGGATCCTCTGACATCAAAGAGTATTTTATCCTTTCCCTCCCTTTGTGTAGTTGGCTGTGTTCTGAACATGGAAGTTTCGCTGGAGCGGTTTCTCACGGGGGTTTGATGGCGAGAGGAGGAGATGGTTCTGTTTATTGTCAGGAGTTGGTCAAAAATAGAAGATGACAGCCATGGAAAGAGACTAGTATTTAGAAGTGTTTTTAAATGCTGTGCATATCAGAAAATGTTCCCTATAGCTCATTTCCTTTGAGGTGGCCGTGTGGCCCCTCGCTAGCATGCAGAGCTTCAAGCCAGAGCAGGAGTACCAGCTTCGCCGCTCTCTGAAGACACCAAGAGCGGCTATTGTAAACATGCTGCTTTTGTGTAATAAAACACTTCAACAGGGAGGGAAACTTGTCCTCCGTTAATTAGCATTTAATATAATGCTTTGATGTCAAGATCGTAATGGGGACTGTATAGTCTATGAAGACTTCAAGCACTGTGTCATTTAAACTTTAGTAGGCATATTTAGGTTTTATCTCATGCATACTTCTCTTTAAGCCAACAATGAAACAAGGAAAAAAAAAAGCAAAAGACTATTTCTTTTCTTTCTCTTGGTCTGCAGGTGCCCTCACCACCAATGGCATCAATCCTGACACCAGCGCTGAGATTGGACGTGCTAAGAACTGCCTTAGCCCCGAAGACATCATTGACAAATATAAAGAGGCCATTTCCTATTATAGCAAGGTGATTTCATTGTTTTGTAATTTTTTTTTTTACATAACTGCAGTGTTTCTATCAGAGGTTCCTGTTTCGTCTTATGTAATGCTGCAGTATCCCTCATTTGTTTTTTCTAAGTATTTATGTTGTTCTGTAATGCATAATACTCTATGCCTAAAATATTTTTTCCTGATCCCAAACAGTATATATTTAATATAACAAATTTGGAAAAAGGAAGAAAAAGACTATCATAGTCCTGCTGCCGAGAGATAATCATTGATAATGTTTTTACATCTATTTTCTGATCTTTTTGTTGATGTATATTATCCATATTATAAAAAATGGCGAGCATACTGTACTTATCTCCCATGAACTACATTTTTCATTTGGCATATCATGTACTTTTCTTTGTTATTAAGTCTTCGATGACATGATTTTTAATGACCTACAGAGCATTCCATCTATGGATGCAATGTTCTTTTTACTTTGGATTTAAGTCTTTTTTTTTTTTTTTTTTTTGAGATGTGGAGATGGAACCCAAGGCCTTCCATGTGGCAGGCAAGTGCTCTACCACTGAGCTGTACCCCCTACCCTAAATTTAAAAAAAAATTCAAGTCAGGCACGGTGGCGCACGCCTGTAATCCCAGTGACTCGGGAGGCAGAGGCAGGAGGATCGCAAGTTCAAGACCAGAGGCAGTCTGCATAACTTAGTGAGACCCTGTCTCAAAAACAAAAACAAAACAAAACAAAACAAAAAAGGCTGGGGGTGTAGCTCAGTGGTCCAGCACTTGCAGCGCATGCAAGTGCGAGGCCCTGGGTTCAACCCCCAGTACCGCAAAAACAAAACAAAACAACAACAACAAAAACCCCAACAATAACAACAACAGCAACAACAACAAAACAAATGTCCTCACTAAAATATTGAAGAAAATTCATGCTGCATAGAAGAGTGATACCAAGTAAAAAATGAAAGGTCCTTGTCACTTCTACCTGGTCCTCCCAAGGGTGATTTTACTTGGGAGTATGTCATTGACCACAGATGTCCCCCCACCTTCAGACCCACTTGACGCTTTCAGATGCCATGGAGGGGTCCTGTAAAATGCCCAGGTAGCCGTGCGTTTCCCCACGCTGCCTTGTGGGAGGCTGTCACCGACAGCACCCAGAGCAGGATGAGGCACCTGCTCTCACGGAGCTCCCAGCTGCCCGTGGTTTACTTCATCACCGTCTTATTGACGGACACTTAGGGTCCCTCTGCTGTTAGAGAAACGCTTCCCTGATGTTCTTGCACGTACCTTCTTGTGCTCTTCTGTTAGTATTCCCATGGCTTCCATTCTTCTAGGCATTCAACCACTGGATAGGACGTTAACATTTTTCATACGTTATTTTCTACTTAGCCTCCAAATTCCTTTTCCAATACAGGATAAAAAATACAGAAGCCTTTATTTAAGGAATCCTCCATCACCGAATATTATTTAGTTTTGAATTTTTTTTCTTCCCACTGTTGTAAACCAAGCTCTGATAAACAGCCTGTAGATCAGGGGTCCCCAACCACTGTGTCACAGACTGGTGCCATCCGTGTTTATAGTTTCTCTCTGTTGCTTGCATCACTGCCTGACCTCTGCTTCCTGTCACATCGGCATCTCTTCCGTCCCCATGCGTGGAAGAATTGTCTTCCACGCAATTGATTTCTGGTGCCAAAAACGTTGGAGACTGCTGCTATAGATAAATCTTTTAGGACTGACTATTTATTTACTTCTTTTTAACTTATTGCGATATTCGGGCGTTGAACCCAGGGCCTCACACATACTTTACCAGTGTTCGACAATTGGGCTGTGCTCCAGCCCATGTTTTATTTTTGAGTCAGGGTCTTGCTGAGTTACTCTGGCTGCCTCTGGCCTTGAACTCACGGTCCTCCTGCCTCTTACTCCCACGTCACTGGAATTACAGGTGTGCACCACTGTGCTTGGCTTGGACTGATTTTTTAAAAAAGAAGATTGTTTCCTGAACCACACTTGGGTCAAAGAGTACACCCCCCCTTTTTGGATTATGTATCCCTATATTGGCCTGCAGCTGTAGCTCTGTGGCATCCGATCCGGTCAGATCTTGGAAGCTAAGTACGGTCGGGCCTGGTTAGTTCTTGGATGGGAGACCGCCTGGGAACATCAGGTACTATGGGCTTGGGAGAAAGACCCAGCAACCCACTCCCAAAAATCAATCAGCCATTGAAAACCCTATGAACAGCAGAGAAGCACTGACAATAGTGTTTCACCTGTTGTACCACAGGGTCGCTATGAGTCGGATACCGACTTGATGGCACCTAACAACAACAACAACATCCCTGTATTGTCCTCTGAAAAGGATGCTAACAATTCACTCTCTCAGAAACAAAGTAGCTGTTATCCTATCAGTGTTTGCCACTACAATGGGCAGAGGTAAATTGTCATTGCTTTAGTTTGCATTGGATCACTAAGGAGGTGCTGAACATCTGTCACTTGTTAGCCATTTGCATTTCTTTTATGAATCATCCATTTGCATTCTTCATACACGTGGAAGTTAAGGTTCTTTGCTCTCTTCCTCTTTCTTCTTCTTCTTCTTCTTTTTTTTTTTTTTTTTGAGACATGGTCTCACGACATAGCCCAGGCTGGCCTTGAACTTGGACTTGCAATCCTCCTGCCTAAGCCTTGAGTGCTGAGATGACAGGTCCACCCTACTGCACCTGCTCTTTCTATATTTTAAGTAGTAACTTCTTGTCTATCATAGACATTGCAAATGCTTTCTTTTCTCCTCTTTTTCTTTCTTTATTATTCCTTTTTTTTTTTTTTTTTTTTTTGTGCTGGGGGTTAAACCCAGGGCTTTGTGCAAGTGTAAATCTCTTTCTTGGTGTTATCTTTCAATTTTGTTTATAAAGGTTTTCTTTTTGGTTATGGTCAAAAATATATTTGTAGTGCAATGCAATGATTCATTTCCATGCTTGGTATTATACTTAAAATATTTTCTTAACAAAAGAATAAAATTCATTTCCTCAGTGTGTGTGTGTGCATATATATATATATATATATATATATATATATAATTTTATTTTATTTTATTTTTTATTTTTTATTTTTTGTGGTACTCAGGGCACTGAACCCTGGGCCTTATGCATACTTTGCAAGTGCTCTATCACTGAGCTGCACTTCCAGTCCTGTTTTTATTTTTTATTTTGAGACAGGGTCTCGATAAATTACACAGGCTGCCTCTGGCCTTGAACTTGCGATCTTCCTGCCTCCACCTCCCAAGTCACTGGGATTACAAGCGTGTACCACCATGCCTGGCTGTATTGACTATTAACAGTATCTTTAAATATTTATGTCATCATCTATAATTTGCCTGTCTTATGGCAGAATGTAACTTACTTTTCCAGGTGATTATTTTTCACCATAATTTATCAAATTTATGTTTTTTTCTCTTTGATTTGAAATCTCACATGTGATAGATGCATGTACTTATAGCTATTTTTCAGCTTTTTCTTTCTTTCTCCTAATCTCTTTTCTTACTCTAGCACCATGATATTTTATCCATGACAGTTTATTTAATATGGAACGGTATGAGTACTGTTTTCTTTTCTTTTTTCTTTCTGTTACTGGCTGTCAAACCCAATGCCTTTTGCATGCTATGCAAGTGCTCTATCTCTGGGCTACAACCCTAGGTGCTCTTTTAAAAAAATTCTTGCTCTCATCTCAATTTTTTTTTGATTAATATGATGAATTTATTATCTCTAAAGAACTCTAAAATATTCTGTTTAAGGTAAAATCAGGTGGGCCTTTTGATGGAGCTTGCAGTAGGTTTCAACTTATTTTGGGGAGAATTTCCCCTTTTATTCTGTTTTCCTCTATAGAATATGCTACAGTCTCTCTGTTTAGACACCTTATTTGAGATCCCTCTATATAGTGTTGTAGTTTTCTTCATCTAGAACATGAGCATTGCTTTGATGTGTATTCCTAGTTATTGTGTGCTTTTGGGTTTTTTTTTTTTTATGAATGAGATTTCATGTATTTTCTACTTAAAGCTCATGTATAAAAAGGTAGATTAATTTTTAAATGTTTATTCTGTGACTAACCATCTAAAAATTGTATTAAACACTTTTTTCAGAGCCCTTTCTTGTCTGTCTGTAAAAATTGATTGTCAAGAGTATCAAAATGGAGCCGGGCGCGGTGGCTCACGCCTGTAATCCCAGCGGTTTGGGAGGCAGAGGCAGGAGGATCGCAAGTTCGAGACCAGAGGCAGTCTGTGTAACTTAGTGAGACCCTGTCTCAAGAAGTAAAAAATGAGCTGAGGGTGCAGCTCAGTGGTCCAGCACTTGCAGAGCATGCATGCCTGAGGCCCTGGGTTCAACCCCCAGTACCACAAAAGAAAAAAAAAAAAAAAGAGTATCAAAATGGTAATAGCTCAACAGATGGAGAGAGGAGGTGTGGCTTCTAGATATACTGTTAGTAGCTCATTGGCTGCCTCTGGCCCAGAGAAGCAGGCTTCTGTCTGGACCTGCAGAGACCCGCTGCTGCATTGCACTTAAGCCTGTGGGCACAACAGGTGGATGCTGCTTTTCCAGCCGGGTCTGAACATCAGTGACCGCCTAGAGCGCTGAGTCAGGGAGCATTTGAACTTCATCTCTGTGGGAAAGACTTGTCTGCCCCAACACGGCAGGGGAATCAGGTGGCCCTGTCCCGGAAGTGCAGAGCAGATGGAGCAGTCAGACAGCTGGGTGTAGACAGAACTCCCCGTGGTGTTTACAGCTGTGGCCTTTCTGAGCACCAGTGTTCTCATCTCTCAAAACAGAGAAACCCGAGGACTGCTGTACAGAACGATTAATCAGGGCAAATGATTTATTTTATTTTATTTTTTTTGTGGTACTGGGGGTTGAACCCAGGGCCTCTCGCCTGCATGCTCTGCAAGTGCTGGACCACTGAGCTGCACCCTCAGCCCATTTTTTTACTTTTTGAGAAAGGGTCTCGCTAAATTAGGCAGACTGCCTCTGGTCTCAAACTTGCGATCCTCCTGTCTCCTGCTCCCAAGCCACTGGGATTACAGGCATGCATCACCGCACCCAGCCTCACCTGTGAGTCTTCATGTTTATGGTAGCCTCTCCAGAGAAGGCCACGGTCTCCCAGAAGACTTTCTAATCAGTAAGAGGCTCTGCACCCATGCCTGCTTCCCATAGCTTTGTTCATACTCACCAAGAGCTTGAGAATAAGGCCTAAGAAGCTTCTGGCTATAAACCCCTTATTGCTGTTTTCTGTTGCCCAGTCCCCCGTGTGTGGGATACTGTGTTAGGCCAGTGAAGGCCAGACCTGAACACAATGAGAGGGATGGTCTGTGGTGCTGAGCCCTCTCCCTGTCCCTGATGGAGCGGTATTTCCACTGCTGGCTTGGGAGGAGGCAGCCTCGAGTGCAAACTCTGTCTCCCTAGGTACTGCCTGGTATCTCTAGTAAGGAACATCCAGCCTGTATTTTGAAATTTTATACAATGTTAAGCTATCATGACTGGTATTAGTTCCATCAAGGCAATCATATGGGCAGTCACAAGTTCACTCGGTCCCTGCAGCCTCTTGCATTTTTCAGAAACTTCTGCGTTGGGGAGGGAGGGCTGTCAGGGCTTTGCGAGTGGGACGTGCTATTACACAGCACTGGAGTCCCATGGCCCCTCCGCAATGCGGCAGAAACTTCTTTGCCCTTTTCTGATGGAGGGTCCCCCTTTGTCCCCCACAGTACAAGAACGCAGGCGTGATTGAGTTGGAAGCGTGCGTCAAGGCGGTCCGCGTCCTGGCGATTCAGAAGCGCAGCATGGAAGCTTCGGAGTTCCTTCAGAATGCGGTGTACATCAATCTCCGGCAGGTGAGCGTGCGTCCGCCTCTGTGGAGGAGCTGCTCAGTTACACTTATCGCTCCCCATCCGTCCGATTGTGCTAGGCTAGGACGCAGTGTGGCCTGGTAAAAATCATGGAGGCGTAGCCCGAACGCCAGAGGAGTACAGTTCTTTGCACATTACTTCCAAAATTCAACAACTACTGTCCTCTTAATTTTTTTTTTCCATTGGAGAAATAACGTTGCCTCCACTAGCTTTGCAACCTTGAACATGTTTCGTGGCTCTTGCCTTAATTTTGTCGCTTGTGGAGTGCCTGCCATTTGTAACCCTGTCGGGGTTGCTGGGGGTTTGTGGAGGTCCTTTGTGTAGCTCCTTTTATACACAGTAGGTGCCCCGCAAACGTTAGTTAAACCTGCATCTGAGTTGATTTCGTTTTTGGTGTTGGAGATCGAGCCAGGGCCTCATGCATGCTAGGCGAGCTGCATCCCCAGCCATTGAATGGATTTTTAATAAAATGAAATCATTAACACTTAGTTGTAGATTTTTTTTTTTTTTGGGTACTGGCGGTTGAACCCAGGGCCTTGCGCGTGCATGCTTTGCAAGTGCTGGGCCACTGAGCTGTGCCCCCAGCCCCTTTTTTTTACTTTTTCAGACAGGGTCTCGCTAAGTTACACAGATTGCTTCTGGTCTAGAACTTGCATTCCTCTTGCCTCCGCCTCCCAAGCTGCTGGGATTACAGGCGTGCACCTCCACACCCCGCAGTTGTAGATTGATAATGTAACATCCCCAAACGGATGGTCTTAGGAGGGTGTTAGCTGTGTAGATAGGATGGCCTGGATCTTCATAGGAAAAGCCAAGGGGAACCAAGATGCCAGCTGAGGCAGTTGGCTTAAGGGCACTGTACTAAGAGTGGGCATGAAGGAGGCATTGAATAGTAAGTGACAAACTTCGAAGTACAGGCACCAAGGCAGCACATGGCCCAAAGATCTGGCTTAGTGTGTTGGGGGCATAGGGAGTGTTGGCCAGGGTCCCTGAAGCTGGCCCTTGGAGGATGAATAGGAGACCGCCAGGTGAACGGTTTTGCGGGAGAGATGGCGAGAAGCAGATGGAGTGTCACTGGCAGGCACCAAACAGTGAGGAGGAGGGAAGGGACCGGGAGGATCCAGTCCCTGCAGAAGGGTGAAGATTTAAGGGTTGCTCTGAGAGTGGTGTTCCTCCGCTGGGAGGCCTTGCAGGGGCAGCTTCTATGGCCGAGTGGAGGATGGGCTGTGCTTCTGAGACAGAAGGCCTGGAGCTGGGGACTGGCAGCCCAGGGCGAGGACTCTGTACCGAGAGAGTGGCCTCCCTGTCCCAAGTGAGCCCTTGACCACTGCAGTTGCCTTTGCAGATCCATGTTCAAAACTTGGACATGCCATGAAGCTGGGGCTATAAATACACATTTCACACAATGGAATGTTTTCGCTCAGAACGCGTGGGCGTCTGCTGCGGTTTGGGCAGGCTCTGCCTCTGGTGTCGCCTCGCTGCCTGCAGAACACTAGAGGGCAGCAGAGCCTCGCCGACAGGGCTGCCGCCTGCAGCGCGGCACAGGGCCAGCGTGGTTCCCGGGCTCTGGCCTTCTCCCGAGCACCGCGCTCTGCTGTAGTTGACTCATCTTGATGTTTGTCTGCCAGATGAGCAGGCAGCAAAATAATGAGTTCTGGTGGGATTTTATAATCACAATGAAAAGAAAGGCCTGTAGTTTTTCTGAAATAGAACAAGCTTTTGGTTCATGATCAAGCGTGTTCCATTGTGGAATGGATGCGTTGTATCTATTCCTGGGGAGCCATCTTGGAAAATGTGGAAATTTTGAAAAGAACCGAGATATGATCATCGCAGGTTCCTTCTGCCTTTAAGAATCCGGGCACGAACATCAAAACTGATGAATAATGCATTTGGCCTTAGTGGTGTCGGAAAGGGTCTCGCGGGAGAGAGCAGCGCAGAATCCCTCCTGTCTGTATCAAGGACATGGATGGACCTGCCTTTTGTTAGTGGTTTAGGTGAGTGGTTTATGGTAATGACACAGCGCTACCAGATGTCAGCGAGCGTCTCACTTCATCGCTGGGTGCAGATCTGTGTGTGGGGCATACGGATTTTTCAGGCAAGAGCTGAAATACAGGTGGGACAGGAGGAGCTTGGACTTGGGCCCCTGAGATGTAGGTCTAAATACCGTTTCCTCACCATGTGACCTGGAGGAGTTACGTAATCTCTCGGATTGTTTCCAAACCTGCAAAACAGAAATAATAAAGCTCACTTTCCACTGGACTTGTAAGCTGTAAGTGACACGGTAATGGGTAGACATTGCTACCCACCCTACCAGGAGTTCAGGACACATGTGTGACTCACAGATGCATGTCGGGAAAAAGGCAGCTTGTGGGACAACCCATTGGTAGATACTTCTTTTTTTTGTTGTTGTTGTGTTATTGGAGGTTGAACCCAGGGCCTCGTGCCTGCGTGCTCTGCAAGTGCTAGACCACTCAGCTACACCCCCAGCCCATTTTTTTTTTTTACTTTTTGAGACAGGGTCTCACTAAGTTACGCAGACTGCCTCTGGTCTCGAACTTGCGATCCTCCCGCCTCTGCCTCCCAAGCCGTTGGGATTACAGGCATGCGCCACCATGCCTGGCGCTGGCAGATACTTCTTGAGGTTATGAATTTGGTTATTTCCTATAGTCCTTACAGGAGTGGGTTCTGAGCACAGCCATCTCTCTCTGCAGAGGAGACCCCTTGTGCTAAGGCAGGGAGCGCCGCTTGCCCAACATTAGACCAGGACTCAGTGGTGAGGTGTGTCTGGCAAGCGAGCTGCCAGGGGTCTCCGGGCATTGTCGCTGTCCGTGTGCCTGCCTCTGACCTTCCAAAGAGCAGCAGACAGACTCATTCCTATGCTGAGTGCCAGGAGGGGGAAACAGGTGGTGGACAGACAGACGTGGAAGCAAATAATTCCCAACCAGGCCAGTTCTAGAGAAGAAGAGCATGCCCCACGCAGGTCTGCGGAGTCTTCACGTTGGGGCTGCTCCTGTGGCACGAACCCCAGGAAAACAAGCCCTGGGACAACAGAGAGGACAAAAGCCAAGCCTTTCTCTGCCGTTGGTACTTTGAAACTCACTGGTAGACATGCTGTTCATCGAGCAGCCAGCTCGCTGCGTGCATTTAGCTACTGCCTTACGGAGTGGCCGTAAGCATCGGGACAGTACTTTGTTGCTCCCCGTTTTTATTTATGTATTTCTTTATTTAGCACCCAGTTTTAGGTGTGGAAATTGAGGACAGAAACCCAGAATTTTCCCACAAAGTCTCCACCTGGTATTTAAACCTGCCTCCCTGTGGCTCTGAAATCCCTGCTGTGTGCACACGTCACGTGCCTTACTGCAGCCACTCCAAAGGGTCGAAGTTCATTTGTTTTTTCAAGGGACAGTGGCAAGTGGCAGTAAGAGAAAGCGATAGTGAGGAATTGTTCGGAAAGCCGGAAAAAATGAGACCTCACCAGATGTGAGAACACAGTCTGGCTTCCGGCAGACCTAATGCTCAGGACGATTCCGAGCCGCGTGAGGACGTTGTGGTTTATACCACCAAACCACCGTTGACTGTGATCCGCGGCCTCCGGGCTCCTGGTTAATCTCCTCCTCGGAGCCGCTCACCTTCTATGCAGGCTGCTCCCTCCAGCTGTAAGAGCAGCCTCTTTACGTTTCTCAATGCCGTTCGTTAATGAAGCTGTTGCTAAGGAAACACTGTAAGCGCCAGGTAGACGTGCACGTAGTGATTACATCCTGAGGGCCTGGTGTCAATTTAAACTGAAAATTGGAGGGATGGGGGCCTCCAGGAAGGCTCTTTAAGGTAGACAGGGAAAGTTTAAGAATGCAGCTTAGGTAAGGATGTAACAGGTCAGTGGGTTTTGGAGGTGGCATGTGAGGGATTCATGGTTCTCACAAAGAAGCTGTTGGGTGGGGAGGGAGGAAAGTTACATTCCTTACCCGAGAAGGGAAAAGAGAAATTTCTGGTTGAACAAGAGTCCAGGATATGGCATATTGCCCTGTAGTGGTTGCCGTTGTTGTTAGGTGCTGTTGAGTCCGGTCTGACTCATAGCGACTGTGTGTACAACAGAACCAAAGACTCCCCAACACTGTGCCACGCCTGGCACTATGTCATTGCTTCTCTGCTTTCACAGAGTTTTCAATGGCTGATTGTTTCAGGAGTGGGATGTCAGGCCCTTCTCCTGTTTATGCGGTGCTGGGGCTCAAACCCAGGGCCTCAGGGAGTGCAGAACGGCATTCTACCAACTGAGCTAAACCCCAGCCTGCCCTGGAGTTGTTGTTGTTGTTGTTAGGTGCCGTTGAGTCGGTGTTTGACTCATAGCGACCCTCATAGGGTTTTCATTGGCTGTTTCGGGATTGCCTTGGGAGTGGATTGCCAGGCCCTTCTCCCATTTTTGCGGTGCTGGGAATTGAAATCGGGACCTCAGAGACTGCAGCGCAGCGCTCTACCCACTGAGCCAAATCCCAGCCTGCACCGTGGAGTTAGGAGAGGAATTTTGTGGGTACCCAGCATGGAAAGGAATCTCCCTCGAGGGAGAAGTCAAAGCCGTGGAGGAGCAAGCAAAGCCAGCGGCCCTCCGCACAGGGAAACGCCGACCCGGTCCTGAGGCTGGAGTCTCGCCTCTCCTCCGCAGCCCAGGAAACCGAGGAAAGAGGGAGCGACAAGGGTCCAAGGAGAAGCCAGGGACTGGAGGCTGAGCTGCGCACCGGTGTTGTGAGCAGCTGCCGTTACCGCCTACGCTTTACGTACGTGGTACCGGGAGTCAAACCCAGGGCCTCGTTCCCGTGGAGGAAGCGCTGTGCCACCGAGTCACGTCCCGAGTCTCAGCGTGTCATTCTGAACAGAGAGGTTGTTGAGAACGACGCTCAGCGATGAGGATGGGGTGGAAGGGACCTCCTGGGCACCGTGACTCTCCTCGTTAGGACCCTCAGAGCCTAAGCCACACGGGCCTTTAATGATTGCACGCACTTCATGGCCGGCGTGTCTGTGATTTAACCTTGCCCTGATCTCATTTACCCACAATCCTCATTTTCCCTACACCCTGATTTTTTACCTTCTTGTGTTATTATTGTTAAATTGTGTCTGAAAAGTTGATTTTAGCTCCTCCTTTCGAATGAGACAGGATGTAAATAAATGCATAAACAGAGTGTGTTGCAGACGCTTTCTGCTTTTAGACATTCCAAGCTGTTTACCTTAGGAGGTTATAGCCAAGCCAAACGTTCAAGTGATACATTGTTAACGGGAAGGTTGGTCATGCACACGGCATCTGGAGCAGGGACCCTGTCTCGTTCATCTCTACAATCACCGATCACCGTGCCAAATACAGTGCTTGTCACAGACCAGACACTTCCGAGTGTTTGTTGGATGCGTAGAGTTGGCTGTGACGTGTGGTTCGTCAGCCGCCCTCTTGGACCTTGCTTGGCACCACTGCCCTGAGCAGTAGTGACAGCAGTGACCGTTGGCATTCATCATGCCAAGGGCTTTGCACCATTTCTGCACTTAACCCCTGAAGCCTTCCTGGGAGGGGTTATTGTTATTATTTCATATTTATCATGTACAATAGACTGTTTTTTTGAGATCTTCCTGTGTCTCCCAGGCTGGACTGGAAACCACTATGTAGTCCAGGGTGGTCTTGAGCTCACATTGATTCTCCTGCCACAGCCTCCCAAGTGCTGGGATTATAGGTGTGTACCACCATGCCCAGCTTTGTTGTTCCATAGGATTTTTTTTTTCTTTTTTCAGTACTGAAGATTGAACTCCAGCAAGCGCTCTACCTCTGAGCTACATCCTAGCTGTTGTTGTTGTTGTTAGGCGCTGTCAAGTCTTATCTGACTCAGCGGCCCCCATAGGGTTTTCAATGGCTGATTGTTTTTGAGATTGCTTCTCCCATCTTTGCAGTTCTGGGGATCGAACCAGGGTCCTTCAAGACTGCAGTGCGCCACTCTACCAACGGAGCCAAACCTCAGCCCACATCCCTAGCTAGATTCCGTTTTTATTTGGAAAGACATTAAGCCTCCAGGAAAGTTGCAAGAGTAATACAGTGAGCACTGAGATGCCCACCACCTAAAGGACAGGGTTTGTCTTTCGGTGTCTGATTTACTCACTTAGCTTAGTGCTTTGAAGGTTCATCAATATTGTGGGGTAAACCAGTACTTTATTCCTTTTTGTGGCCAGATGATATTCTTCCCCACCTTTTGACTACTATGAATAAAGCTTCCATGAGCACCCATATACAGGTGTTTTTCCTTTTTTTTTCTTTTTTGTAGAAACATGTTTTCAGTCTTCTTGGGTATATGCATGAGAGTGGAATTGCTGAACCACACAATTCTGTATTTTGCTTTTGGAGGAACTGTCCGACTGTTTTCCAAAGCAGCTATACCATTTTACATTCTGCTCAGCAAAGCGTGAGGATTCTCATTTCTCTATATCCTCATCAACATTTGCTGTTACCTATCTTTTGGTTGGGCTGGGATTTAGGTCAGTTGGTAGAGCGCCGCTCTGTAGTCTGTAAGGTCCTGGGTTTGATTCCCAGCACCACAAAAATGGGAGAAGGATGTGGCAATCCACTCCCGAGGCAAACCCAAAAAATAATCAGCCATTGAAAACCCTACAGGGGTCACTATGAGTTGGACATGACTTGATAGTACCTAACAACAACGTCTTTTGATTTTATCATCCTATTAAGAATGAAGTGGTATCTCATTTTCATTTTGATTTCCATTTCCCTGATGTCTAAATATGCTGGGTATTTTTTTTTTATGAGCTTACTGCCATTTGAATATCTGTTAAATTCTTTGCCAATTTTTTCCTACTTATTTTTTGGTGCTGGAGATCTGGATTAAGGGTCGGGCGCATGCTAAGCACATGCCATATCACTGAGCTACATCTCTTGTTGTTGTTGTTGTTAGGTGCTGCAGAGTCGGTATCCAACTCATAGTGACCCTCATAGGGTTTGCAATGGCTGACTGTTTTTCAGGATTGCCTTGGGAGTGGATTGCCAGGCCCTTCTCCCATTTTTGTGGTGCTGGGAATTGAACTCAGGACCTCAGAGACTGCAGAGCAGCGCCCTACCAACTGAGCTAAATCCCAGCTGGCAGAGCTACATCCCTAGCATATAAATAATATGCCCGTTTTAAAATTGGGTTTTATTTTCTTTTTATTGTTCAGTTGTAAGAGTTCTTAGTATACTGTGGATACTAGTCCTTTATCAGATTTATGCTCTGCAAAAATTTTCTCCCAGTTTGATGTTATCAGTTTACTTTTTTTTTCTTTTTTAAAGACAGATCCTTATGTTGCTGCCTAGGCTGGTCTTGAATTCTTAGGCTGAAGTAGCTAGGACCAAAGATGTTTGCCACCCCACCCAGCTTCCCTTCCCTTCCCTTCCTTTCCCCTCCCTTCCCTCTCCGTCCCTCTGCTTTCCCCTCCCCTCCCCTCCCCTTCCTACCCTTGTCCTCTCCTCCCCTCTTCTTTCCTCTCCTTTCCTTTTTTTCTTTCTTTCTTTTCTACAGGTTGAACCCAGAACCTTGCACGTGCTTGGCAAGTGCTCCACCACGGAGCTACACCCCCAGCACCCCTCTTTTAATTTTTTATTTTGACACAGAGTTTCCCTAAATTGCTCAGACTGCCTCTGGCCTCCAATCTGTGATCCTACTGCTTCAGCCTTCCAAGTAGTTGGGATTACAGGTGTAGCACAGGACCGGGTAGTTTCACTTTCTTCCTGGTATTTTTCACAGCACGAAGGTTTCTAATTTTGATGAAGTCCAATTTATCTATTTTTTTTTTTTAACACAAGCATTTGTCCTGTATATAAGAAATCATTGCCAAGGTCATGAAATTTAGTATGTTTTATTTTGGGAATTTTGTAGGGTTAGATTTTATATTTTGAATTATTTTCGTTTATCATTTTAGGTAGGGTCTAACTTAATTTTTTTTGCATGTGGCTATCCATTTGTTCAATATGTTGAAAAGACTGTTATTCCCCATTGAATAATCTTGGTGTATTTGTGAAAAGTTAGTGAACAGCTGGCCGCGGTGGCGCATGCCTGTGATCCTAGTGACTCGGGAGGTGGAGGCAGGAGGATGGCAAGTTTGAGACCAGAGGCCGTCTGTGAAGTTTAAGAAGACCCTGTCTCAAAAAGTAAAAAAAAAAAAAAAAAAAAGGGCTGAGGGTCTAGCACTTGCAGAACATGCAAGCGCAAGGCCCTGGGTTCAACCCCCAGCACCGAAAAATTAAAAATAAAAATAAAAAAAAAATCAGAAAAAAAAGATTTTTTGTTATAGTGAAAAAAAAAAAAAAAGACTTGGCGCTGTGGCTCACACTGTAATCCCAACAACTCAGGAGGTGGAGGCAGGAGGATCATAGATTCGAGGCCAGAGTCATTCTCACTAAGCCTGAGTAACCTAGACCCTGTCTCAAGATAAAAAAAAAAAAAAAAAAAAAAAAAAAGTGGGCTGGGGGTGCATATCAGGGGTAGAGCACTTACAAAGAATGTGCGAGGCCCTGGGTTCAGTCCCCAAGTACTGAAAAAAATTCCAAATAATATAAAATTTGGAAAATACCTCATGGTTTCTATTGTGGCCATATAGTAGTCCAAGGCTTCTCTCAGAACAAGTTCCTTAAAAATGCTCCCTAAGGCACAGATTGGGCTGAGATTTAGCTCAGTTGGTAGAGCACTGCACTGCAGTCTCTGAGGCCCCGAGTTCAATTCCCAGCACTGCAAAAATGGGAGAAGGGCCAGGCAACCCACTCCCAAGGCAATCCCGAAACAGTCAGCCATTGAAAACCCTATGAGGGTCGCTATGAGTCGGATACCGACTCGATGGCACCTAACAACAACAAGGCACAGATTTCTTCCCCTTATTTTTCAAAATGCGTAACTAATTCTCAAGAAAGCCAAAGGAAGTCCTCAGAGGCCAACAACAACCAGAAAGTAAGAATTTTGACAGTCTGTAAGCTGTTGAAGCCAGAGAAGACCTGGCCAGGCTGTGATAATGTATTTCAGCCACTCACACAGGAGGGGTTGGAGGCCAACATCAGGCTGCTGCATTTGGGAGCTGGGTGGCCGACCTGTGTGTAAAGATCCCCCAAGAAACATGTTTAGTAAAAGAACGGAATAGGAAGAAAAACAAATAAACAGCAACAAGAACAATAAAACGAAACTCATTCCCCTAACCAAGAACATAAGAAAACTCTTGATCTGGTTGGAAGGGGGGGAAAAAAAAAAATCCAAACAGGATTTGATTAAGGTGTCCCCCCAGCATGAGAGTGTCCGCACACTCCTGTCAGAAGACTGTGAGTCCTCCTGGATCAAGAAGTTGTAATCTGAGGGAATCCGAGGACAGTGTGAACAAGGGCCACAGAGGCTAAGGTTCAGGGTATTGGCCCCAAACACACTACCCTTGTGCCCTCTCTCTAAAGATCTCGTTTAAATATCTCCAAAGATGCTTGACGGAGCCTCAGTTATGGCCATGTATATTGACACTGCAGTATGTAGGAATTTGGAGAGGGAGCCTGAAATGGCCCATCCTTTGGGGAGCTTGCGTTCTGTTTAGGGGGACACGTCTATGGTGTTTGTGTGCACAGGCAGGGAGGCAGTGTCCTGTGGCATCAGGCAGGGGAGGAGACTCACAGAGCAAGGAAGACAGCACAGTCCTTTTTTTTTTTTTTTTTTTTCCGGTACTGGGGGTTAAACCCAGGGCCTCACGCATGCATGCTCTGCAAGTGCTGGACCACTGAGCTGCACCCCCAGCTCATTTTTTTAACTTTTTGAGATAGAGTCTTACTAAGTTACACAGACTGCCTCTGGTCTCAAACTTGCAATCCTCCTGCCTCCTCCTCCCCAGACGCTGGGATTACAGGCGTGCACCACCATGCCCGGCACACTTATTTGGTTTTTCATTTTAGGCTCCGTGAGGAGGGAGGGAATCGATTGTGTGGAGAACAGACTTCAGAGGCTAAGGATTCCTCAGTGTGAAAAGATGAAGGTGGAAAAGACTGCAGGCAGAGTTTATGTCATCAAGACCACGTAAATGTGCCTGCTAACTCACCCGAGAGAGAGCAGAAGTGGTTTTTTCTTGAAGTCAAAGGAGTTGTTTTATAAGGTTGTCCCAAGGTGGATGAAAGGGAACTGGGGTGAGTAGGAGTCACACTTGGGTTTTGCCCTGGCTGTAGATGGCACTCAGGGAATCGGCCGCTCCTCGAATTCCACCCCCGTCAACACTTGTCGAGGTATGGGGTGCAGCCGGTGTGCTAGGAGCCCCATAGATCCCTGTCCAAGAGCAGAGAGCACAAGTGTCCCTGGGTTTTCCAGCTTCTCCTGAGCTCTGGGAAAGCAGCAGTCTGGCCCCGTGTGAACTGTCAGAGGATCGGATCTTATTTAACTTTCTTGTGTATTCTTCCCTTCGAATGATTAAAACTGAAAATGGATCCCATTACCTTAGGCAGATGCTTCTTAAAAAAAGGTCCTTGGTTAGCTGGGCGTGGTGGTGCACGCCTGTAATCCCAGCGGCTCGGGAGGTGGAGGCAGGAGGATTACAAGTTGGAGACCAGAGGCAGTCTGCGTAATTTAGCGAGACCCTGTCTCAAAAAGTAAAAAATGGACTGGTGGTGCAGCTCAGTGGTCTAGCACTTGCAGAGCATGCTTGCACGAGGCCCTGGGTTCAACCCCCAGTACCACCAAAAAATAAATAAATAAGTAAATAAAATTAAATTAAATAAATAAAAAGAAAGGTCCTTGGGACGTGTCTTGTACCCCTACTTGAGGAGGTTGGAGAGAAAGCTGTGTCCTTTCTGTACTGTTTGTTTGTTTGTTGTAGTACGAGGGGTTAAACTCAGAGCCTTACACATACTTTGCAAGTGTTTTACCACTGGTCTGCACTTCCAGGTCCCCCCTTTTTTATTTTTATTTTGAATCAAAGTCTCACTAAGTTATATGAGCGGCCCCTGGCCTCAAACTTGCTATCCTCCTGCCTCCTCCTCCCAAGTTGCTGGGAGTACAGGCACGGGCACCCAGCCTCCTCAAACTTCTTGACGGATACAAGTGGAATTTTTAATTTTATTTTTTAAACTACACAAATGAATTACTTTTGTTGTTAGGTGCCGTCGAGTCGTGTCCAACTCATAGCGACCCTTACGGGGTTTTCAATGGCTGATTGTTTCGGGAGTGGATTACCACGACCTTCTCCCACTTTTGTGGTGCTGGGAATCAAACTCGGGACCTCGGAGACTAAAGAGCGGTGTTCTACCAACTGAGCTAAATCCCAGCCCCCACAAATTAATTACATTTGAGACTGGGTCTCATTGTGTTGTCCAGGCTGGTCTTGAACTCCTGGGCTCAAGTGATCCTCCTGCCTCAGCCTCCTGAGTAGCTGGGAATACAGAGATGTGCCAACACATGCACCTGGCTAAATGGAAACTTTGTGTAATTTCCAATAATATATTTTCTCTCTGTATGATGATGGCTGGAAATAATAGTGGAGAGAAATAGAATATATTTTCTGTCCTGGAGAACATCTGGTCTCACCATTTTTCTTCCTGCCTTTGTTCTTAGTCAGTGCTCATGTGCGGTCACCAGGCTGTCCCAAAGCCCCTACCACTGCCTTGCTCTTCAGATCCCTGCGAGTGCCTGTGTTTTCTGAGGGTGATGGGAGTGGAGGCATTTTCTTAAACCTCTCTGGCTGGCTCACTTGGTTAGAACCTATGATGTCGAAGGTCCTAACCAATAGTAATACTTCCCATTGCTTGAGCACCACTGATGATTTTAGGGCTTTGCTACAGGTCTGCATTATTTCATTTAGTCTTTTGAAGCACTAGAAGTAGATTTGATTGTCCCGCCTTTTGCAGAGAAGCAACATGCCTGAGCCAGGGATGTGACCACCTGGGTCTCAGGCTTCTTTTTCTTTTTCTTTTTTTTTTTTTTTTTGCGGTACTGGGGGTTAAACCCAGGGCCTTGCGCCTGCATGCTCTGCAAGTGCTGGATCACTGGGCACCCCCAGCCCATTTTTTTTACTTTTTGAGACGGGGTCTCACTAAGTTTCGCAGACTCCCTCGAGTGGTCTCGAACTTGCGATTCTCCTGCCTCTGCCTCCCGAGCCGCTGGGATTGCAGGTGTGCGCCACCGCACCGGGCGGTCTCAGGCTTCTGACTGCATGGTGCTGCCTGTGGCACCACCTTGCCAGAGAGCCGGTGTGCTTGTCCGGTGTCTCGGGTTCCCTGCTACTGTTACCACTTCATTTCTTGTCGTAGCATAAAGTGGGCCCAGACCAGCTTTCCAGCTGGAAGCGGAGTGTGAATTAGCGCTGCAGCTCCCCAGACCATCTGTCCAGTGTGTGAGGCCTCTTGTCTCGAGTAGTCTTTGAGCTATTTCTGTTGGAACCTCGCGTAAACATTTGGGCCCTGGACCGCGTCGTGACTGTGCAGGCTATTGAGTAATTAGAGCCGAGATGTGCAGATGAACGCTCCCTAAAAGAGCGGCGGATCACAAATGAGTCTGGGGATTGGATTTCATTTCAAGATTTCACAGGGGTTTTGGCGGGGCATTTTGCCTGGGTCCATTCCATGTTCTACCAGGTCCTTCTGCTGTTGCTCTCTGTGTCCACCACACACGGCTTAGCCCAGAGGCTCGCGGGACTCATGCTGGTGGGGTGCTTCATAGGCGGGTGGCTGGCTGGTGCTGGAGATCGGTTGTGCCCGAGCTTCCTCCCCTAGGCTTGAAGTTACTTGAACTCCATGTGCAATACAGCGTTTATCATTTGCTCCCCCATTGCACTGGAGGGCTAAGAGGAGGAATGGAAGATTGTATTAGCGGAGCGCTGCAGCGGCTCATCTCAAGCGGTTTCCATGACAGAGGCCACAGGAACTTGGAAGGGTGGAGGCCAAGCCTTGGGATCTCATGCTGTCACCTGTTGGGTGGGGCACCAGCTGAGATCGCTGTTCATCTCCCCGCATCTCCCGGTCGTCTGTGGCACGCAGCAGGTGGAGGCTGAGGTCTAGGAGCTGGCAGGTGTGTGACGGCGGCAGTGGCTCTCTCCCGGCCAGTTCCCTGGCTAACACCCTCTGCACACGAGCTCCTTGCAGCTCCGCCACACATGCCCACAAAGCAGGTCTAGACGTAAGGAAAACTTCTGGAAGAAATGAGAGGAGAATGCCTTTGTGAGCTTGGGCGAAGGTTTCTGAGACAAGGACACAGGAAGCCCTAACCATAAGGGAAAGAATTGATGACCCAGGCTATGTCACCGGGAAATATTTCAGCTCATCAGAAGACTCTCAGGAAAATCATTGGCCACAGACAGGGAGAAAATATTCTCAAAGCATGTATGATGAAAGGCTTCGACTTGGAGCATATGAAGAACAACTACAACTCAGTAATAAGATAGACAATCTAATTTTGAGCACTGCCGGGAGATCGCACCGAGCACTTCCCAAAGCACGCTATGCAGGTGGGCGGCAACCACAGGGAAAAGTGTTCTGCATTGTGCTTCTGAGGGAAATGCAAGTTGAAGCCAGCGGAGTGGCTGAAACCAAAGCCTGATAACGTCAAGTGTTGGTGAGCGCGTGGCGCCGTGGGGGTGCCCACGTCCCGGCGGGGTGGATGGGAAGCGATGCTGCCACCCTGGAACAGTCTGGCGGTCCTGGGGTGACGTCAAGTGTTGGTGAGCGCGTGGCGCCGTGGGGGTGCCCACGTCCTGGCGGGGTGGATGGGAAGCGATGCTGCCACCCTGGAACAGTCTGGCGGTCCTGGGGTGGGGGCTCAGTGCACACATGCGTGGTGCAGGAGAGAGGGAGTCATTGTGGAGTCTGGATGTGATGACAGTTTATGGAAAGAAGCTGCAGCGTACAGCAAAGGGCACCAGGACCAGCTTCTGGGAGAGGGTTGTGGGACTGGAGTCCTTGAGAGGTGGGGTCCAGAGCGAGGCGGGGAGCCCCCAAGCCTGTGTGCCCCGACCTTTCCCGCTGGTGGCCTCCCTGCTGAGCCTGTCTGGGTGGTCCCTGCCTTCCTGCCATGCATCATGAGCAGGGCAGGGAGCCAGGGCTCACCTTGCTGGCTCTCGGCCGCCTCCCCCACTGGCTCTCAGCTGCCAGAGGGAGGGGTCTGGGCCCACCTCACTCACTGCCACCTCCATAGCTGGCACAGTGAGCTCGTGGTGCAGAGTGGGCCTTCACCGGGACGTGCTGAGTGAGGAAGGTGGGCATGAGATTGTTGCGTTTACTGTAGGTGGGCACTGGGGCATGGAACCAGGCAGGGCAGGGCTGCTGTGGAGGCCCAGCGTGCTGTGAGGCCCCGGGGCGTCGTTTTGCGGGGTGGAGGGTCCCGAGCAGTTTCGAGAGGGGAGTTTTCTCAGTCCTTCCAGGCTGCTGCAGCAGTGTCCTGCAGCCCAGGGCGCTATGAACAGCAGAAGTTTATGTCTCCCATTCCCATAGGCTGCAAGTCCAAGGCCAGGGCACTGCCAGATTCCGTATCTGGTGAGGGCTGCCTCAGGGTCCCCATGTGGCAGAAGTGGTGATCACCTCCCAGAGGCCCCACGTGCTGACGGTGGCACCTCGGGGGTCAGGATTTCAGCACATGACCCAGAGGGGGACACAGACGTTGTCTATGGCAGGGGATGCTCTGAGCTGTGCACCAGGAATGTTATTCTGGTGGTGTGTGTGGAGGGGTCGAGGAAGGCAGAGGAAGCCACAAGAAGGCCCCATAACGCATCTTCTAGATGAGAGGCAGTGAGAGTCTAGGCGACGGTCATGGCCCCGGGTGTCCGGAGGTTGGCAGGACTCCCTGATACGGTGCTGTCCTCGCAGAAATACCCAGAAACACTTATCGCTAGGGCCGGGGCCAGAGAGGACCACTTCCTTGGGCAGCAGTGTGGATTTTGCCAGCTTTCCTCTCCAAGGGTAGCCACAAGCTGAGGGCTGGGCAGTGGGCAGAGCCCCAGTCCAAAGCCAGGTCTTGTCTCTCATGCTGCCTGGCTGTGTGACTCTGCAGGTGATGAGGGCCTCTCTGATCTTCAAGGTGCAGATCCATGAGCTACAATAAGGACAGCTCATGGCACTGCTGTGTAGACTAAAGAAGGGATGCTAAGTTCGCTGGCACACAGTAGGTGCTTAGCAACAGAAGTTGTTACTAGTACATCACAGCATTGTTTGGAGAATCCAGCCTGGTCACGGATGAAGGAAACTTGCCATAAGCCATGAACTTTTAAGTCACGGCTTAACATTCGTTTCTAGTCACATGGCTCCATATGTTATGTCTAAGAAGTTCTGTCTGTGCCTGATGGAGGTCTGAGCCCAAATCCTATTATCTCAATGGATGCTTGCTCCTTTTCTTTCCTTTATAAAAGACGTCTCATATGGCATGTACCTGCAGCCATAGCCCTGTAGCATCCGATCCTATCAGATCTTGGAAGCTAAGCAGAGTCGTGCCTGGTTAGTACCCAGATGGGAGACCTCCAGGTAACACCAGGTGCTGCAGGCTTGGGAGACAAACCTGGAAACCCACTCCCAAAAATTAACCCACCATTGAAAACCCTGTGAACAGCAGAGAAGCACTGAAAATAGTGTTTCGCTTGTTGTACGTAGGGTCTCTATGAGTCAGTTACCGACTCAACGGTACCTAACAACAACAACAACAATATGGCATGTAGCAGACGCCTCATGCCAGAGAATCAGGACCTTCTTAGCAAAAGGCCGGGATACAGCTGAAGCTGTGGGTTCATGGAGGGCCTCGGGGTGTCCACAGTGGTCCCCCAGAACTTCTCAGCATTGTCGCATCGCACTGCTGGTGACTAGGCCGTCTCTCTCCCGTGCCTTGTTAAGTCTTTGTTTTATAAAAGTCTGTTTTACCTGTGACTCCTTTTTCACTTAGAAGTGCCTTCAGAAGCGTTTTGCTTTCTACTTGTGCTTTAGCTTTCGGAAGAGGAAAAAATCCAGCGCTACAGCATCCTATCCGAGCTGTATGAACTGATCGGCTTCCACCGCAAGTCCGCCTTCTTCAAGCGCGTGGCGGCCATGCAGTGCGTGGCCCCGAGCATCGCCGAGCCCGGCTGGAGGGCCTGCTACAAACTCCTCCTCGAGACGCTGCCTGGCTACAGTCTGTCGCTGGACCCAAAGGACTTCAACAAAGGTACCAGGGACCCCAGTGCTGGAGCTGAAACCACGCTCTGTTTCCATTAGTCTCGTGCCTTTGAGCCCCTACTAGGTATGGCAAAATTTGTGATGGGGGCTGGGGTTCAAAGAAGACCAAAACCCTGCCCCACACCGGGGCACTTACAGTAATGATGTCATAACAGAAAGTAGTAGAGCTCTGCCTTGGGGTTCCCATTCTTTTTTTTTTTTTTTTTTTTGGTGGTACTGTGAGGCGTCGCACTTGCATGCTCTGCAAGTGCTGGACCACTGAGCTGCGCCCCCAGCCCATTTTTTTTACTTTTTGAGACACAGTCTTGCTAAGTTACGCAGACTGCCTCTGGTCTCGAACTTGTGACCCTTCCGCCTCCACCTCCCAAGCCCCCAGGATTACAGGCGTGCACCACTATGCCCGGTCAGGGTTCCCATTCTTAAGCCTTTGTCCATGGGAGTCAGAAGTCACCCCTGGGCTAATTGGCACGGTGTATCACCTAATGATTTTTACTTACCTTATGACATTTAGTTATGGTAGTAAAAAATCAGTGAACCAGACATAAAAATACTTGGGTGCATGTATACATTGTTGTTAGGTGCCATCGAGTCAGTATCCGACTCATAGCGACCCTCATAGGGTTTTCAATGGCTGACTGTTTCGGGATTGCCTTGGGAGTGGATTGCCAGGCCCTTCTCCCATTTTTGCGGTGCTGGGACCTCAGAGACTGTAGCGCAGCGCTCTTCCCGCTGAGCTAAATCCCAGCCCACATGTATACATATGGCTATACATTTTATGGTACATTCTTATTCATTACTGATGCAGAGTAATTTATATTAAAAATACAACTGTGAATCTATTGACAATTATACACAAATACAGTGCCTCGTTTAGGCAAAGTATGGTCACTAAGAGGAAAAAACCTTCTTTTAGTTACTGTTTGAGGTTGGGAACACAGAACACTTGTCTTCAGTTCATACCTAGAGTTCATACCTAGAGAAGGCAGGGCTAGTGCATAGCAAAGAACCGAGCTATCCCTAGGTTGTTGCCCATCGGCTTCAGATGGGCTCCAGCATCTTTTCTTTTCTTTCTTTCTTTCTTTCTTTCTTTTTTTTTTTTTGCAATACTGGGGGTTGAACCCAGGGCCTCGCGCCTGCATGCTCTGCAAGTGCTGGACCACTGAGCTGTGCCCTCAGCCCATTTTTTACTTTTTGAGACAGGATCTTGCCAAGTTATGCAGACTGCATCTGGTCTCAAACTTGGGATCCTCCCGCCTCCACCTCCCGAGCCGCTGGGATTACAGACATGCGCCACTGCGCCCGGCGGTGACTCCAGTATCTTTTCATGTGGTCGTGTAAGCAGACCAAAGGCCTGTGCTGGTGGGCGGCGCTCATGACGAGTCCTGTTCGGCTGCTGCGTAATTTGGATTATCAGGAAAATCCCCCAGTTGGAGTCACGAGACGCGTTCCTCTTTGCTTCCCCCTACCAGAACGTCTCCAAGTGTCTAGACCCGCTTTGCCTTATTGTACATGGGTCCGGCAGATGCCTGGTGCATTCTTGTGCCATGCGATGCTTAGGTGAGCAATGTAATAATAGTAACATCAGTCATCTATGAGCCCTGAGTGTCTGGAGGGAGCTCTCGGGTCCTTTGCAGCTTCCTCGCCCGGCATGCCGTCAGGTGCCGTGGCGGTCCTTGTAAGTCTGTCTCCCCAGACGCTGCGCCATCCCAGCCGGCTTCACTTAGATAGGCTTTGTCCCTGTTAAATCAGATGCTCAGCATGGAGTCTGTGAGCTCAGCGCAGAGGCCACTGACGGGCTGGGTGGTGAGTGTGTCGGGCTTTGTGGGCCGCGCGGCCTCTGCTGCTCTGCAGTGATGAGAACGCGCTCAGCACGACATGCAAAGCAGTCACCCTGTATAGGCAGTAGTACATGGAGGGCCACGCTTGGCATTCCGGCCGCTGTATGCCAAACTCCTGGCGGAGAACCCAGTGAGCTTTCTCTAAAAGGCCTTCTAAAATCTTTAAGAAGGGAGCATGGGTTTGGATGAGGAAATGAGGCTGAGGTGTGGCAGAAGGGGAGGCTTTCCAGGCACAGGTGAGGGAGGGAGGGAAGCCGCGGCTGAGGCATGACCCCCTGGCTTTTCTTCTTTTGAGGGGAGAGACCTGTCCTGTGTAAGAGGCCCCTTCGAACAGAGTCTTGTTTTTTGACTGGTAGTTTTTAACGTGCAGCTTAATGGGTCTCCTTATGACATTGCCATACGTGGATTCCATTGTACACTGCTCGTGTCTGCTTCCCCCTTACCCTCTCATGAGGCCCCTCCTCCCCTCTCTCCTCACCTATGGCCCCCATTCGAATGCATGTATTTTTATGAGTATTCTATCTGTATATGTGGGCTGGGATTTAGCTCAGTTGGTAGAGCGCTGCGCTGCAGTCTCTGAGGTCCCGAGTTCAATTCCCTGCAGCACAAAAATGGGAGAAGGGCCTGGCAATCCACTCCCAAGTCAATCCCGAAACAGTCAGCCATTGAAAACCCTATGAGGGTCGCTATGAGTCGGATACCGACTCGACGGCACCTAACAACAACAACAACAATCTGTGTATGTACTTCCAAGTTTTATAGTAAAGGCAGCATACATGATATTTCCTTCCTTTTCCCCCATTACCCTTTTTCTTGCCCTCTCGCTCTTTCCTTTAGTCTGTAATCTTTCCCTACACAGGCTCCATCTACTTTCATGACCTGTATGTTTTAATAATGAACATATAGTGAAGTCTAACATCCACATATGAGCGGAGACATGCCGTCTATTTTTCTGGGTCTGCATTGTTGTTAGGTTAGGTGCCATCTAGTTGGGTCCGAGTCATACTGATCCTCATAGGGTTTTCAATGGCTGATTGTTTCAGGTTTGGTTTGCCATGTCCTTCTCCCATTTTTGTAGTGCTGGGGATCGAACCGGCTCCTCAGAGAGTGCAGCGTGGCACTCTACCAACTGAGCTAAACCCTAGCCCGGGTCTGGCTTATTTTTCTTAAAATGATGATCTCTAGTTCCATCCATTTTCCAGCAAATGCCATAATTTTGTCCTTCTTTATGGCTGAATAAAACTCCATGGTGTATATATATTCCACAATTTCCTTATCCATTCATCTGTTGATGGACATCTAGGTTGATTCCACGTCTTGGCTCTTGTGAGTGATGCCACAGTTAACATGGATGAGCAGGTATCTTCTGGTATATTGACTTATATTCCTTTGGATAGATACCTAGGAATGGTATAGCCAGGCCATATGGTGGTTCTGTTTTTAGATTTTTGAGGAATCTCCATACTGATTTCCATAGTGGCTGCACCAATCTATATTCCCATCAGCAGAGTAGTAGGGTTCCTCTCTCCCCTCCTCCTCGCCAGCAGTTGTTGTTTGTTTTGTTGACGGCAGCCATTCTGACTAGGGTGAGATGGTGTCTCAGTGTAGTTTCCACTTGAAATTCCGTGGTGGCTAAGGATATTGAACATTTTTTCTCATATAATTGTTGGCCATTTGCCTTTGAGAAGTCCTTGTTCAGTTCTTTTGCCATTTGTTTATTGGATACTTTGCTTTTTGGATATTTAATTTTTTGATCTCTTTATATATTCTAGATGGGCTGGGATTTAGCTCAGTTGGTAGAGCGCCGCTCTGTAGTCTCTGAGGTCCCGAGTTCGATTCCCAGCACTGCAAAAATGGGAGAAGGACGTGGCAACCCACTCCCAAGGCAATCCTAAAACAATCTGCCATTGAAAACCCTATGAGGGTCGCTATGAGTCGGACACGACTTGACGGCACCTAACAACAACAACAACAACACATATTCTAGACATTAACCCCCTGTCTGTATGGCTGGCAAAGATTTTCTCCCATTTGGTAGGGGCTCTCTTCACTTTGTTAATTGTCTCCTTTGCTTTGCAGAAGCTTTTTAATTTCATGCAGTCCCATTTGTTAATTCTTGCTGTTGTGTCCTGAGCTGCTTGGGTCCTTTTCAGAAAGTTCTCGCCTGTGCTGATGTCTTGAAGTGTTTTCCCTGTGTTTTCTTCTAGCAGTTTCTAAGTGTCAGATTTTACATGAAGGCCTTTGATCCATTTTCAACCGATTTTTATATTTGGTGAGAGAGAGGGATCTAATTTCAGTCTTCTATATGAGGCTGTGCAGTTTTCCCAGCAACATTTGTCGAAGAGGCTATCTTTTCTCCAACTTATATTTTTGGCACCTTTGTAAAATATCCAGCAGCTGTAGCTGCATGGGTTTCTTTCTGAATCCTCTATTGTGTTCCATTGGTCTACATGTCTGTTTTTGTGTCAGTTCCATGCTGTTTTTGTTACTATAACTTTGTAGTATTATTTGAAATGAGGAATTTTGATGCCCCCTGCATTGTGCTTTCTGCTCAGGATCACTTTAGCAATTTGGGGTCTTTTGTGCTTCTGTCTGGATTTGAGGATTTTTTTTTTCTATTTATCTGAAGAATGTCATTGGAATTTGGATGGGACTGCATTAAATCTGCAGATTACTTTCAGAAATAAAACCATTTTCATAATATTGATTCTTCTAATCTATGAGCATGAAAGTTCTTTCCACCTCCTGGTATCTTCTTCAGTTTCTCTCTTTGTTGTTTTAAAGTTTTCATTCACCTCCTTACTTAGATTTATTTCTGGTTTCTTTCTTTGCCTGGTCATTATTGGTATAAAGGAAAGCTATTGCTTTTTGTTCCTTACAACTGGGTCAGGGTGCAACTTCATGATAAATGGAGAAAAGATTGAGGTTGTCCAAGATTTTGCTTTACTTGGTTCTACAATCAACAACTGTGGAAGCAGCAGTGAAGAAATCAAAAGACACATTGCATTGGGAAAAACTGCGGCAAAAGGTCACTTTAAAGTATTGAAAAGTGAAGATGTCACATTGAAGACGAAAGTGCGCCTGAACCATGCAATGATATTTTCAGTTGTATCATACGCTTGTGAAAGCTGGACATTGAGAAAGGGAGATAGGAGAGGAACTGATGGTTTTGAATTATGGTGTAGAAGACAGATATTGAATATAGCACGGACTGCCAAAGGAACTAACAAATCTGTCCTAGAAGAAGTGCAACCAGAGTTCCTTGGAATCAAGGATGGCCAGGCTGCATATTATGTGTTTTGGACATGGAGTTCGGAGGAACCAATTCCTGGAGAAGGATGTCATGTTTGGGAGAGTGGCTGGCCAATGAAATAAAAGAAAACTCTCAACTAGATGGATTGACATAGTGTCTGCAACAATAGGCTTAAACTTAATTAAGATTCTGTCCCTGGCACAGAATTGGGGAGTATTTCATTCTGCTGTACGTAGGGTCACTGTGAGTTGGACCCAACTCGACAGCACCCAACAACAACAGCAACAGCAACACTGATTTTTGTATGTTAATTTTGCATCCTGCTACTTTGTTGAAGCATGCAGGCGTACCACTGTGGCGTCCAATCCTGTCGGATCTCGGAAGCTAAGCAGAATTGGGCCTGGTTAGTCCTGGATGGGAGACTGCCTGGGAATACCAGGTACTGTAGGCTTGGGAAAAGGACTGGCAACCCACTCCCAAAAAACAATCTGCCATTGAAAACCCCATGAATACCAGAGAAGCAGTCACAATACTGTTTCTCCTGTTGTATGTGGGATCGCTGTGAGTCAGATACTGACGCGATGGCACCTAACAACACAACAACAACAACTACTTTACTGAAAGTGTTTATCAGCTGTAAGAGTTCTCTGGTGGAGTCTTTAGTGTCATTTAAGTATAGGATCATATCATCTGCACATAGGGATAATTTGACTTCTTCCTTTCCTCTTTGGATCCCTTTTATTTCTCTCTCTTGTCTTATTGCTGTGGCTAATAGTTCATTTACTACATTGAATAGCAGTGGAGATAGTGGACACCCTTGTCTTCTTCCTGATTTTAAGGGAAATGCTCTCAGTTTTCCCCACATAGTATAATATTGGCTGTAGGTTTTTCATATATTGTCTTTATTATGTTGAGGTGTGTGTTTTTAATTCCCAGTTTCTTCAAGGCCTTAATCATAAAAGGATGTTGAACTTTGCCAAAGACCTTTTCTGTATCTGTTGATAGGATCAAGTGATTTCTGTTTCGGAGTCTGTTTGCATGCAGTATTACTTTATCTTCTTGCATATGTTGAGCCAGCCTTACGTCTCTGGAATGAAATCAACTTGATCATAGTGTATGTGATCTTTTCAGATGCTTTTGAAGTCAATTTGCAAATATTAAGGATTTTTGCATCTAGGTTCATCAGGGCAATTGGCCTATAGTTTTCCTTTTTTGATGTATCCTTATCTGGTTTTGCTATCAGGATAATATTGGCTCATCTAAGTTTTCTACTTTTTTTGAATATAATTTTTCAAAGTATTCCCTAATGATTTTCTGGATTTCATTGGTATCTGTTGTAATGTTCCCTTTTTTTTTTTATCTCTAGTTTTCCTTCCTGCCTTCCTTTCTTTCTCTCTTTCTCTTTCCCTTGCTCCTGTTGTTAGTGCTTTTTCTTTCCCTCCTTTCCTATTGTCAGTGCTTCTCTGCTATTCATATGGTTTTCTGTGGCTGATTGCTTTGTGAGTGGGCTACTGGATCCTTTTCCCAAGCCTACAGCGCGCTGTAGTCCCAGGTAGTCTCTTATCCAAGTACTAACCAGGCCTTATTCTGCTTAGCTCCTGATACCTGATGAGTTCCGATGCCAGCGTGGTATGGCTATAGGCTTAAGTCCAGTAGTGTTTTTTTAATGAATTTTAATGCACCACTGTTTTTGTACATATATATTTATGATTGTTGTATCTTCTGATAAGATTCCCTTTATTAATATGTAGTGGCCTTTTGTGTCTCTTTGGACTAGTTTTAATTAGGAGTCTACTTTGTCTGATATGAGGATGATTATTCCTCCTCTTTCTTGGCTTCCACTTGCATGGTATATCATTTTCCATTCTTTCACTTTCAGTCTGTGGGTGTCAGATTTGTTTCTTACAGAAAACAGATTGTTAGATCTTGTCTTTTAAATCTAGTCTGTTAATCTACGTCTTTTAATTGTAGCGTTAAGACCATTTATATTTAAGGTTATTACTGAGATGGATTTGCTGATTCTTATAACTGTTGGGTGTTTTCCTGGTTCCCCTATACTACTTGTTCTTTTCTTTCTCTCTCATTAATATTCAGGGTTTTCTGGTTTTTGGAGTTAGACATGACTGATTCTTTTTTTTTTTTTTTTTTTTGCGGTACTAGGGGTTGAACCCAGGGCCTTGCGCTTGCATGCTTTGCAAGTGCTGGACCACTGTGCTACACCCCCCAGCCCGTTTTTTTTTTTCCAGCTTTTGAGACAGGGTCTCACTAAGTTACACAGACTGCTTCTGGTCTTGAATTTGCAATCCTCCTGCCTCCGCCTCCCGAGCCACTGGGATTACAGGTGTGTGCCACCGCGCCTGGCTCGACTGAATCTTTTTTGAAGTTCTCTTTAGTTTGTCTGTTCCTCCCATGAAGTTTATTTTTTCCTGCGGTCTTCTGGTGGAGACTGTCTTCCTTCCTCCTTTATATATAGGATTCCTTTAGGTCTCTTCTGCAGTGCTGGCTTAGTGGTCATGTATTGCTTTAGTATGTACTTGTTTTGGAAAGTCTTTATTTCTCCATCAGTTTTATATGATAACTTCGATGAATATAATAATCTTGGTTGGCAATTCTCTATTTCAGGGCTTGAGATATATCATTCTATCCTTTCATAGCTTTTAGGATCTATCTTGAGAGGTCTGATATAATTATGATGGGTTTTCCTTTGTAAGTGAATTGGCAACTTTCTCTTGCAGCTTTTAATAATGTTTCTTTGTTCTGTAATCTTTACATTTTAATTATTATGTGTTGTGGGGAGGTTCTTTTCTGGTCATGTCTATTTGGTGTTCTAAACGCCTCTTGTGGTTGGCTGTCTGTTTCTTTTCCCACATTTGGGTATTTTTCTGCTATAATTTCACTGAATAAGTTTTCTATGCCTTTTTTTTTTTTTTTTTTTTATCTTAGCTTCTTTTTCCCTACGGATTCTTAGGTTTAGTCTCTTGATCATGTCCCAAAGTTCTTGGAAATTGTGGTCATGTTCTTTTATTTTATTTGCTGAAATCTGAATGTAGCATTTCTTCAACCTTGTCTTCTACCTCTGATATTCTATCTTTTGCTTCATCTACTGTACTGGTGATGCTTTCCATTGTGTTTGATTTATTGAGTTCTTCATTTCCATCATTTTTTTTTTCAAAATCTCAATTTCCTTGCTGAATTTCTCATCCATTTTATTGACTTTGTCTTTTACATTGGTGGCATTCTGATGTAGGTCCTATATTGATTTCCTTTCTTCGTTCATTTGCTTTTTGTGTTTGTGTCCTCTTTGAAGTCATTGATCATTTTTATAAGTAGACTTTTAGATTCTTTGTCTGACATTTCAAGTGTTTCAGTATCTTTGGATTCAGTGATTAATGAATCATGGTCCTTAGGTGGAGATGCATTGCCTTGCTTTTTCATGATTTTTATGATTTGTAATTTGTGAATCTGTAGGGGTGGATATCACCTCCTGTTTTATTTGGGAGTCACCACATCCCCAGAAGAGTTCAAGGGCTTCAAGGAATGTGAGCTTGTCCTATAGGAATACCAGTCTGATGGCCAGAGCTGTCTGGCTGACCTCTTTGGATGAAGGCTCCCCTCCTCCTCCCCATAGGAAACTGTGCTGGAGATGTGTCCTGCTCAGTCCCTCTCATTGTTCAGCTCTGCTCTGCAACCTGGGACCTTCTCACAACTCCTCTGTGGTTTCTGTGCCCCTCTAGACCTTCTTTCCTTAGGAGAGAGTCCATTCCTTCCTATTTTAACTCCTTTGTTTTACCACATCACGTGGAGGCTGCCTTTAATCTGCCATCTTATACCAGAAGTTCTGGACAAGGTCTTTTTTTGTTTTGTTTTGTTCTGTTTTTTTTGAGTCAGGCTCTCACTGTGTATCCTAGGCCTCGAACTTCCTGTGTGGCCCAGGCTAGACTCAAACTTGTAATCCTCCTGCCTCAACCTCCCAAGTACTGGGATTACAGGTGCCACCTTGCCTGGCTTGTGGGGGTTCATTTTGAACTGGATTCTGTCCCTTGCTTTTGTCTTAGCTGTTGGTGATGGTGTTGAGTGCAAGGGGTCAAGAATGGGATTTGGAACCCTTCCCTGAGGTGCAGCATGCCACAAAAGGCTCTCAGTTCTTGCCTTGTGCTAGGCGTCATACCAGGGGGTGGGTGGAGACATGGGCACTCTGGTCTCCTGTCATGTCTTCAGCCTTGTCTGGGTCCCCTTGCCACGTGATCTTCAGATCGGATCTCAATGTCTTACCCCCCTGGGTGTCATGATGGAGTTTGCAGCTTCCCTCTCATGTGCTCTCCTTTCTCTAGATTTTTCCTTCTCTCTTTCTTGAAAGATGGGATGGAGGGTAAGGTTTGACAACTGGCATTTCCAGGGAATGAGTATACATAAATTAATCTTGGTGATCCGGGCTTTCCTGGTGGTCTCTGTCTTTCAGAGATGAGGCGCTTCATGGGCAGCCTCCCGAGAGGCTTTTCTGGTCTCTGCATGGCCCCTCTCATGGGCTTCTAGTGCCTTCTAAGGGTTGCCTCCACTGTCCTAACAGTTGTGGGCCAACTGTGGCCACAGGATGGTCCTTGGCTCCCAGAGCACTGTTGAGGCCATAAGGTGCATTGTTGACAGAACATGACCTGGGACCTGGGGATGGCAAGGCTCACAGTTCAGGAATGGAAACCTCCAAATGGGGCTGTCATGGTGGGGCACCATCATGGTCTCTGCATTAGCTGTCCCTTGGTCCTCTGGCTGCCCTTCCCCACTCAAGCCTCCCTCTTCCTATGCTAGGAAGAGGGTGGATGTCTTGCCTTGTGGGTTTCTTCATCTGTTCCAGCAGTGAGGGTGGGCCCTCAGTGGCAGGCAGGGGATGTGTGCAGTGGGGCCCAGGCCACTGTATTTGGGAGCTTCATGGGACTCTGAGAAGAACGATCCCCTCCTGCCCTCTCTACAGATGGGGGTTCTTGCTTTTGCTATTTCTACTGGAGCCTCAACTGGTAGTGGAGGAAGGAAAGGGAAACCTGGGAGAGATTGTAGGTCCAGGCTGACCATGGGGATGGGGGACAGAGATCAGGCAAGGAAAGAGAGGGAGGAGGGGGTGGGTCGGACTGAACAGGCTGAAGAGTTTGGGGTCTGAATAAGATGAGTGCTTGTCCTAGTGGCCATTATATTTTGTAGGCAGTTCAGCTGGGCCCAGTCTTGCAAATAGGGCACAGCAGTGAAGGAGTGACATGATTCAGGCGAGTGTGGCTCTTGTGTCTTCACTGGTCTCAGTTTATGCAGTTTGTAACCACTGCATGCTCAGCACTCTGGAGATTGGTGCCCAGGGCAAGCTGTGCCTGAATTCCTGGCCTCTCTGTCCCCCTGGCAGCTCTGTCATAAGCATTTTGCTGCTTTTTGAAGGAGAGAAGTGGGAAAGAAGGAAATGGAAAGGAAAAGAAAGAACAAAGTCTTGAACCAAACAGCACCCTGATCAACCTGCCAGCAGGCAAGCTTGGGTCCTGTTTCCAGCAGCACCTCGGTCGGCTGACGACAACCCGTGCAGGAGAAGGGCACCTGCATGTTGTGTGGTGACACCGGCGTGTGCCCTGGAGTGTGTCCTGATGTCTAGGAGCCATCTGCTGTATTCACTAAGTGACTCTTTAGCAAGGACAACAGGATCACTTATATGTCCACATTAGCAGGAACTTTGAAGGATATCTAAAGGGTATTTATTCTTTTTTAAAAATATAGATCAGTTAAGGAGCCAGAAATGGTGGTCCACGCCTGTAATCCCAGTGATTTGGGAGGAGGAGGCAGGAGAATGGCAAGTTTGAGGCCAGAGGCAGCCTGTGTATTTAGCGAGACCCTGACTCAAGATAAAAAATAAAACAGGCTAGGAGTTCAGCTCAGTGGTCCAGCACTTGCAGAGGACTCAGGGCCCCAGGTGCAGCCCCCAGTACCACCAAAAAAAAAAAAAAAAAAAAAACCAGTCAAGAATTAGCTTTACCTTACCTTATTCTTCTCATTACCATAATTTGCCCTGTGTGATTTTTTTTTTTAAATAGTTTTTATTTTCTAGGGCAGTATTAGGTTCCTAGGGAAATTGAACATAGGGTATGGAGAACTCCCACCTTTGCCACCTCCACAGAGACATAGCCTCCCCCACTATCTGCGTCCCCACCAGGGTCAGTAGACCTATAAGGCCCCGCACCACCACGAGTCCGTGGGCCACGGCAGTTCACCCCTGGAGCTGTGCACTCTGTGGGTTTGGATAAGGACGTAGCAATCCCTGTTCCCCACTGCTGAATCACACAGAGAAGCTGGACTGCCCCACATGTCCTCAGTGCTCTGACTGATCATCCCCCCTTCCCCGAACCTCTGGCAGCTCTCGATCCTTTGTCTCCAGACTTCTGCCTTTCTAGAATTTCACCTAACTTGCGGTCAAGTAGCACGTAACCTTTTCAGATTGGATTCTTTCGCTCAGTAGTTCACGTTTTAGTTTCTTTCATGCCTTCATGGCTTGGTGCTTTCTTTCTTTTTAGCATTGAATAGTATTCTGCTGTTTGAACATGCCACAATTATTTGTTCCTTCACTTCACGTGTCTTGGTTGAACTCTTAGTGCTTGCAAGCTTTTTGGCACTTATGAATAAAGCAACCATGAGCATCCATGTGTAAAGTTTTGTGTGGACATAAGTTTTCAGCTCATCTGGGCACATTTCAGGGGGGATATGGTAAAAAGATGTGGAGTTCTGTAAGAAACTACCAAAGTGTCTTCCAAAGTGCTTATTTCATGTTGCTTCCCCACCAGCACTGAACTAGGTAGAGTTCTTGTTGCTCCACATCCTTGTCAGCATTTGGTGGTGTCAGTGTTCTGGATTTTGCCCATTCAAATAGGTGTGTTGTTGTTGTTTGTTGTTAGGTGCTGTCAAGTTGGGTCCAAATCATAACAACCCTATGTACAACAGAATGAAATACTCCCTGACACTGTGTCAGGCGCTCGATCTTTTTTATATTTAAGCCCATTGTTGCAGTTACTGTGTCAATCCATCTAGTTGAGGGTCTTCCTTTTTTTCATTGGCCCACCACTCTCCCAAACATGATGTCCTTCTTTTGGGATTGGTTCCCCCCTGAGGAGGTCCCAGGGGCTTTACTTCATTCCCATCATTAAGGTCAACTCTACTTTGAGGAGGGAACTCTTCCCCAGTTGTTTTTTGAGTGACTTCCAACCTGGTGGTCTCATTTTTCTGGCACTATATCTAACAGTGTTTCTCTGCGATTCCTAGGGTTTTCAATGGCTAATTATTTCGGGAGTGGGCTGCTGGGTCCTTCTTCCTAGTCTGTCTTAGTCTGGAAACTCAGCTGAAACCTGTCCACCATGCGTGACCCTGCTGGTATCTGTAATACCAGTGACATAGCTTTCAGCGTCACAGCAACACGCCAACCCTCACAGCATGACAAGCTGACAGACAAGTGAGGGTAACCCAGATGTGTGGTGAGATCTTATTGTTTCAATTTGCAATTACCTGACAACATGTGATGGTTGTTTTCGGTACACTTTTTTGCCTTCTGAATATCTTCTTAGGTGAGGTGTCTATTTAGCTTATTTGCCCAATTCAAAATTCTTTGTTTTCTTATTGTTCTAATTTTAAGAGTTTGTTGTGTAATTTGATCGGCAGTTCTTTATTAGATATGTCTTTTTCCAAACACGTTCTCCTAGTGTGTGTCTTGTCTTCTCATTTGCAGAGCGGAAAGCTTTTTTAATTGGGATCCTGCGTGTTAGTTCTTTCTTTCGTGGATGGTACCTTTGGCGTTATGGTCATGTTTTTTTTTTTTTTTTTTTTTTTTTTTTTTTTTTTTACAGTACTGGAGTTTGAACCCAGAGCCTCGCGCCTGCATGCTCTGCAAGTGCTTGACCACTGAGCTGCACCCCCAGCCCCCCGCCCCCTTTTTTGAGACAGAGTCTCACTAAGTTACGCAGACTGGTCTCTGGTCTCGAACTTGCTATCCTCCTGCCTCTGCCTCCCGAGCTGCTGGGATTATAGGCGGCACCACAGTGCCTGGTGGTGTTATGGTCATTTCTATACCAAAGGTTACACAGAGTGCTTCTAGAACCTTCTAGAGGGGTTTGCATTGTACATTTAGGTCTATGATCCATATTGGTTTGTGTGGCGAAGAGTCTGAGGTCTGTCTTTAGACTGTGTCCCAGACCTTCTGTTGGGAGGACTGTCCTTGTGGTATTGCCTTTGCTGGTCACCCCCACCGAGACATTTTATTTGTGTCTATGCTTTGCATCCCTAGAAAAAGAATCCCAGGATTTCTTCTCCTGTGTTTTCCCCTTGCTTCTTCATGGCCCACGATGCCAGCTGAGGTGGTCAGTGCAGTGCAACCAAACGGAGGGGATGGAGGCAGATTATTCTGGTGGTTTTCTGGGTCTCTGAGCCCCACTTCCAATCTGGGATTGATCACTCCACAGTGGTTTAACTGCCTGTGAGGTTCACAACAATTTTCCTGGATTTTCAATCATTAGTGATTTCAAATTCTCCAATGTAGCCATGTTTCATCGTCTCAGTTAGAAATCAGGTGGTACATTTGGAGCACAGCCCAGTGAGGGCCTGGCCTTACCCTGTCTTTCCAGCCCTTCAGATTTAGGATTCAGACCGTAGAGAGCAGAACCTCCCTGTGCTCCCTGAGGTGGCTCGGGACGAGGGCGGGGAGAGCACTTGTGTTCCTCTGTCAGGGATCAGCTGACTGTGCACTCGAGGGCCTGTGTCTGGGACCTATTCTGCTCTATTGACCTTTTTCGTCTTTTGCCAGAACCACCCTGCCCTGATTACTGTGGCTTTACAGTAAGTCTTGCAATTGGAGCTGTTTTGATTTATTAATAAAAAATTGCCCTTATTGGACATTACAAAAAAGTGATTGTTCACAGAAATGATGGTTCACGAAGGTCATCGTTCACAGTTAGTGGGTGCTGTGTCCTGGTACTATAGGGGCAGATGTAGAGCAGCGGCCACAAGGGTGCCTCGCTGTCTGCTTGGGAGGGCTGCACAGGGTTGCCGGGCCCGGCCCGGTCAGGGCTGGCCGAGTCTGTTTCCCCCGCACGCCTCTGCAGCTAATGCCTGTGGCCCGGTGTGGCCAGAGGGCATCTGTCTGATCCACGGCGAGGCCAGTTGTGGCATCCTAGTGAAGCGTCCACTCCAGGGATGATTTCCCATGGCTCTGTGACAGGGACTGTGGCTCCACGTGACCACAGGGGGCCAAAGCTCTGGGCACCACTACTGACTGACTGTGTGACCTTGGCCAGGCCCCTGGAGGTCCTGTGTCTGTGCAGTAGGGACTCCGGCTTCTCTGGAGGAGAGGTGCTGCGAGGCACGTGGGGCTGCCTGGCTGGGTACTGACTCCTGTCAGCTGAGCTCTTCACCTGAGCCTAGCATTCTGTGTGCATCTCCCTGAGGCCAGTGTGAGAGGTGGAGAAGTGTTGAGGCCCTGCAAGGCCAGTGGCTGCCCGAGCAGAAGCATGTGTGGCTCATGGCCTTTGGTGGTACCATTTAGAGTTAGTGGCTGGAATTGTTGGACAATTCCTCCGTGGCCTTTGGTGGTACCATTTAGAGTCAGTGGCTGGAATTGCTGGACAAGCCCTGGACACTGCAGCGTTTCCACTGGGAAGGCACAGAGTCCTGGTGGAAGAGGAGGGGCCCAGGGCTGGAGAAGGGGAGGGCTGAGTGTCCACACCTGTTTTCGCTGTGTTCTGACAGTTCTGATGGGGCTCGGTAGTGTCTGGGAAGAGGAAAGGGAGAATTTTTAGAGCAGCCGCACCGTGGCCTCATGCACAGATGGGAGGGCGTATTTTAGGAGCGCGCTGTGTGTTCTGTGAATGGAATCCCCACTTGGTGTCTCTGAGCGGCTTCAGGAAAGTCTGAAATTGCTTTTCTGTTACTTTTTTTGGTATCCTCTGAATATTACCCCAGGCTGGCTGCAGGGTAAAAGCAAGCTGCTTGGGCTCTGCCTAAGTTGCACTAGGAGTTGTCTTAATGTCTCCCTCTTTACTGAGGCCAGTTGTCTGGCACGTCGCGGAATGCAGCAGCCGAGGTCCTCCGGGGGCCCTTCTTCTCCCGGGGTGCGCTTCCCCTGCTCCTCACCTGTCCCACCCCCAGTCATCCTGCAAGTCTCAGAGGAATGCTATTCTTCAGAGATGTCCTGTGGTCTCTTCCACCAAAATGGCTACTTAACGTCAATCCTCCCCACCAGCCTGTCCTGCCCATGAGAGCAGAGCCCCTTTTTCCCACTGTGGCTGGCTGACACTGGAAGTGTCCAGTGCCACAATGGAGGACCGCACCCCATGAGCATTGTGACAGCAAGGGTGGCCATTTACTGAATGGAGTTTATAATCCCAGTGGCTCGTGAGGTGGAGGCAGAAGGATCGCAGGTTTGAGGCTAGAGGCAGTCTGCGCAGTTTAGCAAGACCCTATCTCAAAATAAAAAGGGGAAATGGCAGTGTGGCTCAGTGGCGGAGTGCTTGCCTGTCACGTGCGATGCCCTGGGTTCAACTTCCCACTATCAAAAAGCTACATTCTGCCTTTGAGAGCAGACATTTGTCTTCCTTTCCCCCATTACCCTTTTTTATTGCCCCCCTCCCTTTGCCTGCAGCATCTGATCCCCTCAGATCCCCTCAGATCTCGGAAGCTAAGCAGGGTCGAGCCTGGTTAGTCCTTGGATGGAAGACCGCCTGGGAACACCAGGTGCTGTAGGCTTGGGAGGTGGACCTGGCGGCCCACTCCCAAAACAATTAGCCATCGAAAGCCCTATGAATAGCAGAGAAGCACTGACAATAGTGTTTCACCTGTTATATGCAGGGTCGCTGTGAGTCTGGCACCAACTCAACAGCACCCAACAACAACAACAACAACAACAACAAGCCCCTCTCTTTAGTTTCTTTTCTCCCCTCACACAGTCCTCCTTATACTTGCATGACATATATTCTAAAATAATGAATATATATTAAAATCTAGCATCGACATATGAGAGAAAACATAATATTTATCTTTCTGGCTTTGAATTATTTCACTTAAAATGAGATCTCTAATTCCATCCATTTTCCTGCAAATGCCATAATTTTGTCTTCCTTGATGGCTGAATAAAACTCCACCATATATGTAAAGCACATTTTCCTTTGCCACTCGTCTATTGGTGGACATCAAGGTTGACTTCATTGTTGGCTACTGTGAATAGCGCCACAGTAAACATGGAGGAGCAGGGAGCTCGGTAGTGTGTTGAGTGAGATTCTGTCAGGTCTATACTCAGGAGTGGGATAGCTGGGTCACATGGTAGTTCTATATGTAGTTTTTTGAACACCCTCCACGCTGGTTTCCATAGTGGCTGCACTCCTTACTTTCCCATCCGCCGTGTACAAGGATTCCTTTCACCGCATATCCTGCCAGCATTTGTTGTTGTTTTGTTGATGGCAACCATTCTGACTGGGGGGAGATGGTATCTCAATGTAGTTTTGATTTGCATTTCCCTGGTGGCTAAGAATATTGAACATTTTTCATATGAATGTTGTCCATTTGCATTTTTTTCTTTTAAGAACTGTCCAATTCATTTGCCCATTTTCATTGGATAATTTTCTTTATTGGTGTTTAATTTTTTGAGTTCTTTATATAATCTAGATATTAACCCCCATCTGATGTGTAGCTGGGAAAGATTTTCTCCCATTCTGTAGGCTGTCTCTTCGTTCTGTCAATTGTTTTCTTTGTTGTGCAGAAGCTGTATAATTTCATGTAATCCTATTTGTCACATCTTGCTATTGTTTCCTGAGCTGCTTGGGTCCTTTTCAGAAAGTCCTTGCCTATGCCTATATCTTGAACTATTTTCTGTATGATTTCCTCTAGCAGTTTCACAGTTTCAGGTCTTACGTTATGGTCTTTGATTCATTTTGAACTGATCTTTGTACAGGGTGAGAGGGATCTAGTTTCAGTCTTTTATACGAGGATATCCAGTTTTCCCAGCAGCATTTGTTGAAGAGGTTGTCTTTTCTCCAACTTACGTTTTTGGCACCTTTGTCCAACATCAGGCGGCTGTAGCTGTGTGGGTTTATTTCCGGATGCTCTATTCTGTTCCATTGGTCTACATGTTGGTTTTTATGCCAGTGCCATGCTGTTTTTGTTTCTTTGGCTCTGTGGTATAATTTGAAATCAGATGTTGTGATAATGCCTGCATTGTTCTTTTTACTAAGAATTGCTTTGGCTATTTGTGGTCTTTTGTGCTTTCATATAAATATTAGGATTGTTTTTTATTTCTGTGAAGAACATCATTGGAATTTTTGTGGGGATTGCATTGAATTTATAGATTGTTTTCAGTAAGATAGCCATTTTCACCATATTAATTTGTCTAATCCATGAGTGTGGGAGGTCTTTCCATAAATTAATTAGTTATTTTATTTATTGCAGTACTGGGGGAGTTGAACCCAGGGCCTCACACATGCTTTGCAAGCGCTTTACCACTGAGCTGCACTCCTAGCTCACATTTTACTTTTTATTTCTGAGACAAGGTCTCACTATTATGCAGGCTGCCTCTGACCTGGAGCTCATGATCCTCCTGCCCCTGCTCCCCGAGTCACTGACGTTACAGGTGCGTACCACCACACCTGGATAATTTATTTCTTTAGTGTTTTAAAGTTTCATTGTAGAGGTCGTTCACCTCCTTGGTTAGAGTTATTCCTAAGAATTTTATTCTTTTTGAAGTTGTGGTGAGTGGAATTGTTTTCCTGATTTCTTTATCAGCCAGATTGTTATGGGTATCTAGAAAAGCTACTGATTTGTATGTTTGTTTTTCTTATACTGCTACTCTACTGATAGTGTTTATCAGCTCTAAGAGTGTTCCGGTGGAGTCTTTAGGGTCTCTAGTATGTTGTTGTTGTTGTTAGGTGCCATCGAGTCGGTATCCAACTCATAGCGACCCTCATAGGGTTTCCAATGGCTGACTGTTTCAGGATTGCCTTGGGAGTGGGTTGCCATATCCTTCTCCCATTTTTTGTGGTGCTGGGAATTGAACTCGGGACCTCAGAGACTGCAGTGCAGCACTCTACCAACTGAACTGGAGGGAATATTTGACTTCATCTTTCCTATTTGGATCCCTTTGATTTCTTTCTGTGGCCTTATTTAGGGTTATGATTAAAGATGGGTTAGGTATTTTCCTGGTTGGTTCTCAAATTATTTGCTCTATCTTTCTCCATTATTCATATTCAGGGTTTGCTGATTTTTGAGTTGGACTTAAGTTGATTCTTTCCTACTTCTCGTTAGTTCATCTGTTCTTCTTTTGAATTTCTTCTTTCCTGCACTCATGGTTGAGACTGTCTTTCTTCCTCCTGTGTGTGCAGGCTTCCATTAAGTATCTTCTGCAATGCTGCTAGGTGGTCACGAATTGCTTTAGTGCATGGTTGTCTTGGAAGGTCTTCATTTCTCCATCAATTTTTTTTTTTATCAGTGCTTGGGGATGAACACAGGGTCTCATACATACTTGCAAGTGCTCAACCATTGAGCTGCTGCACTCCAGCCCCCACTCCTTTTTTTTTTTTTTTTTTTTACTTTTGATCTTGAGATAGGGTCTTACTAAGTTACACAGGCTGCCTCTGACCTCAAACTTGCTGTCCTCATGCCTCTGCCTCTTGAGCTGCTGGGATTACACGTGTGTACCACTGCACCCAGCCCTCAGTCATTTTTAAATGACAGCTTTGATGGATATCATAATCTTGGTTGGCAGTTATTTACTTTCAGTATTTGAAATATATAATTTCATGTTTTCCTGGATTTTAGTGTTTGTGCTGAGAGGTCAAATGCTATTCTGGTAGGTTTACTTTGGTAGGCGAGTTGGTGTTTTTCTCTTGCAGCTTTTAATATCGTTTCTTTGTTTGATAGTCTTGGCATTTTAACTATAAATGTTGTGAAAAGGTTCTTTTCTGGTCGTGTCTATTTGATGTTCTAAATGCCTCTTGCGGTCGGATGTCCATTTCTTTACACAGATTTGGGAAATTTTCTGCTATAATTTCATTGAACAGGCTTTCGATGTCTTTACTTTTTAATCTCAGTTCCTTCTTTCACTTCCCTGGATTCTTTGAAGTTGTGGTCCTGTTCCTTTTTATTTTTTCTTTATCAATACCTGAATGTAGTATTTCCTCAGCCTTGCCTTCCATCTCTGATGTTTTTCTTCTCTTCTTCTTCTTCTTCTTCTTCTTCTTCTTCTTCTTCTTTTTACTTTTTACTTTACTTTTTACTTTCTTTTTTACTTTTTACTTTTACTTGTGGTTTTACTTTTACTTTTACTTGTGGTCCTGTTCCTTTTTATTTTTTCTTTATCAATACCTGAATGTAGTATTTCCTCAGCCTTGCCTTCCATCTCTGATGTTTTTCTTCTCTTCTTCTTCTTCTTCTTCTTCTTCTTCTTCTTCTTCTTCTTTTTACTTTTTACTTTACTTTTTACTTTCTTTTTTACTTTTTACTTAGGGTCTCACTAAGTTACGCAGACTGCCTTTGGTCTCGAACTTGTGATCCTCCTGTCTCTGCCTCCCGAGCCGCTGGGATTATAGGCGTGCGCCACCACACCCAGCGATGTTTTTCTTCTTCACTTAGTTTAGTGGTGATGCTTTCCACTGTGCTTTTTATTTGATTTATTGAATTTTTCACTTTCTATATATTTTTTCAAATCTCAGTTTTCTTGCTGAATTTCTCATCCATTTTGCTGACTATGCCTTTTACACTGGAGACTTTTTAAAAATCTGGTCCTGAATTGATTTCCTTACTTCACTCATTGCTTGTTTGTATCCTCTAAAGTCATTGATCATTTTTATAGGTTGACTTTTGAATTCTTTGTCTGACATTTCAACCATATCAATATTTTTAGATTCAGTAGTTTAAGAATTATGGTCTTTTGGAGGAGACAGGTTGCCTTACTTTTTCATATTCTTGTGTTTATGTTTTGTGATTTGTTTATCTGTTGAGATGGATAATCTCTACCTGTTTTATTTGAGTATCTTCTTACTGAGCAGCTTTCTCTTGAGAGCTCAATACCCAGGGCCACTCCAGGAGGAGAAGAAAAACCAGTGTAACAGGCACAATACTGGACCAACCTAGATATTAAAATGCACTTAAAGTCAATTAAACCCAACTACTACATTTCTGTCTACAGCCACACCACCCTGGCGTTTGATCCCGTCACATCTCAGAAGCTAAGCAGGGTCAGGCATGGTTAGTACCTGGATGGGAGACTGCTTGGGGATACAGTCCGGCCTGGAGGTTCGGAGGGGCTGCGCCGCCGCGCACACAGATACTAAACACAATTCACTCGGGACCCTCAGGTGAGGGGCGCAGACTCCTGTGGCCCTCAGGACCCCGGAGGAGACGGGAGAAAGGAAAAGCATCAGGTGCTTTTGCCTTTCAGGGGCAAACACCTGTGTTGATCGTCTCTGTGGTCAGGAGGTGGTGCTGTAGGTTTGGGAGAAGGACCTGGCAACCCACTCCCAAAACAATCAGCCATTGAAAACCCTATGAAAGCAGAGAAACACTGACAGTAGTGCTGTACATGGCACAGTGTCAGGTAGTGTTTTAGGGTCACTGTGAGTCGGACTCGACTCCATGGCACCCAACAACAACTGCACCATTAATGACAGTGAAATTAAAAATGGAAATAATGTGGAGTAAACTATGAAATTACAAATTATTTAGGGTGAAAATTAAAACAGTAATTGCTTGAAATAAAAGGAGGGGGTAGGGAAAAGGAAAGGAGAACGAATGAACAATGGTTAAATGAAAGAAAAGAAGAAGAAAAAAGAAGAAAGGAGAAGAATACTAGTAATAGGAAGAGAAAACAGCTAAAGATAAAAATTCTGCACACTAAAGAAAAATGTGTAAACAAAATTAGATAAACATAAGAAGAGGGATAAAAAATAAAATGCTTAAGAGATTTCTTTTCAAAAAATAAAATGAAGTTAGATGTGGTGGTGGACTCCTGTAGTCCCAGCCACCTGGGAGGCACAGGTAGGTGGGTGGTGAGTTTGAAGCCAGAGGTAGCCTGTGTAACTTAGTAAGACCCTGTCTCAAAATAAAAAGGGAAAAACGGGTTGGGAGTGTGACTCAACAGTAGAGTGCTTGCAAAAGCATGTGTGAGGCCCTGGGTTCAACTCCCCAGTATGGCAAACAACAGCAACAACAAAACCAAACAGGAAAAAATGATGCTAAAATACTAAAGGCATGTTAGATATGTTATTGTCAGGTGCCACTGAGTCAGGTCTGACTCATAGAGACCCTCACCGGGTTTTCAATGGCCGATTGTTTCAGGATTGCTTTGGGAGTGGATTACCACGTCCTTCTCCCATTTTTGCAGTGCTGGGAATTGAACTTGGGACCTCAGAGTGGTGCTCTACCAACTGAGCTAAACCCCAGCCTGTTCCCTAGGGGTAGGTATGGTTTTACACTTCTTTTCTTTTATTCACACTTCACTGAAGTATTTTTCTTCCTGGCAAAGCCAGCAGTTTTGTGTTTTAACATTAACCTATGATACAATAATGCTACTTCAGAAAACATAAAAATATAGTTTGTTTTAATGGCCACACTTTCATTTTTGATGAAAGCTACAAAGTTCATCCTAGTATTTAACATTTTAAAGATGCATCTCAGATATGTAGTCAGCTTTATAAAACCCACGAGACAGAAGCTAACAGAATAGACAGAGGCCTCATCATCACTTACCTGCATCTGAATCTTCATCCAATCCTTCCATGGCTGATTTCTCCCCTCTACAATAAGATACAATCAATTCAATCAACAATACCCCAGGAAAGGCCCAGTTACCAAAATGGTATGCAGCCCTGGAGAATCAGCAGTTGTGAAGGACGACCGTCTGGGCAGCAGTGCATGGATGGTTTGAGAGCAGCCCATCCATCATGTGGGGAGGGTGTGGCGGAGCAGAGCACTTCACATCATGGTAGCTAGGGAGCAAAGAAGGGGGGATTTTAAAACTTGGGGGCAAGATCTCTCCATGTACCCTGGCTGGCCTCAATCTCACCTTCCTCCTGCCTCAGCCTCCCACATAGCTGGGATTACAGGCATGTGCCACCATGCCCAGCCTGTTGAAATATTTTATCCCAAATCTCAGAAGCTGTGGCATTTCAGCCTCGCATACTTGAGTTTGCTTATCTGGAGGGTCGGGGAATTTTCTTTCATCAGGCTTTCATCTTAACCCACATGCTGGGTAAGAACCTACTGTGCTCAGGCCTCCTGCTGGGCATTAAGGATCCTTGGATGAATAAGACACATCCCTGGCTGCCGAGGCCATGGAGGACTGATAGAGGAAACAAATTTGTGAGCTGAGAAGTGCCTCACTGTGCATGTTATCGGCTGAAATTTGTGTGTGCTGCAGGGGGAATACAGAAGGACTGGGCGTGTGTGGCTGGGTGGTGGCAGAAGAGCTCAGGAGGAGCTGTGAGCAGAGGGACCCTTTGAGTGGACGGTTATAGGCAAGCAGACTGAGGTCAGGGTACCAGAAGAGATGATCCATGCTCGCTGGCTAGTGGGGGAGGCTTGTTTCTTCTTCCACTCGCTCATCAGTTAATGTTGATTTAGCACCCACTTCCATGCAAGGCTCTGTCTGGGCATATAATAATGAATAACCTATGTCTTCCCATGCAGACTCATGACCTGAGTGGACGGTTCTGACACACAAGCAGGTAATTTTACCCAGTAACGACACCAAGAGAGATCTGATAAGTGGAGAATTCATGCTGGATGAGACAGTGAGACAGGTTGGATCATTGATCATTCCACAGCTAGAGTCAGAGGTTGGTTTTGTGTGTTAGCCACATCGTATTCACTGAGTCATAATATTGTTAGCATTTATCAACCAGCTTTATCGGGAACTTGAGGATAAGCTGCTAAAGTGCCCTCGCTGCGCTTACATCTCGCAGCTTTGCGGTGAGTACTCCTAGCGTTTCCATCATCTAGTTCGGTGCCTTCTTGTGGAGGCTCCCCTTGATGCCGCCTCCGCCCACCGCGGTGCAGCTCATTCACCATCCCCGCTGTCAGTGTTGTTATCTGCCGTCCTCACTGCATTTCCCGTCTTAATTCTCCAGGGCTTGTTGCCTGGCTCTCTCCACAAGAGTGGAGTCCCACAAGGGCAGCTACTTTGTCCCTGCTACGCTCTTCCCTGAGCCCACCTCCTATTGGGCTCTCAGTGTATACTTGTTAACTATCGTGAACTCTTGTACATTTTCAGTGAACATCAGTTTTGCCTGAGCCTGAACGCACCTGTGTGTTTTCATGATCTAAGTTTTGCATCTGCCTGGTTGATGAGCAGAGCCATTGGGTGGGGAGCTAAGGACCAGATCGCCTGACCTTCCCTCCTCCAGGGGCATGGAAATCAGCATCTCAGGGAGCAGAGCTTGGTGCCGTCTGTTCTTTGAAGACTCCATATGTGACTGTTCATCCCTGTGCGGGGACCCCTGCAGAGGAGGTCACTTGAGCTCCCCATAGGGCGTCCACCAGGGAATGGGTCCTAGGGGTGCTGAAGGAAGCCCGAGGTAGCCATTTGTTATGTCGGACTTACCATGGCTGAGACTTAGGTCTGAAGCCTTTCCCCCTGCTCGCTGCTTTTCCCCAGCCTCTAGTGCCTTGGACCCATAACAGTCTGCAGGTTCCTAGTATTATGTCTTTTTCATAAAGGATGTTGGTGGAGAATATTTAATTAGCAATTCAGACCAAAAGGAAAATAGAATAAATGTCTTTAAACTTCTGTGACCTTAAGGAGATACTTTTCAATTGGCCAGGCACCCAGACTTCCCACCTTTACTCTTGAATATGCTAAGCTACTCGGGAGGGATCGACCACAAAGGTCCCTTGAGAACCTGTGTTTCTAGTCATGTGTACAGTTTCTGCATTTTTCATATGCTTTAGAGAAATACACTTTTTAACTTGATGTCCTTGGTTATTGACGACGAAGGCCAAACAGAGAACAGCATTTTCTTGAGAAAATGTGTCTGTGACTCGAATGTGCGCTATGAGAACAGTCTTGTCATAAGCTTGTCAGAATTATTTTAATGGGTTATTTTTGAAATGATGTCTTTGCAGAAGAGAGAAAGTGTAAGTCTTTTTTCTTTTTTTTTTTTTTTTTGCGGTACTAGGGTTTGAACTCAGGGCCACGCACTTGCATGCTTTGCAAGTGCTGGACCACTGAGTTGTACCCCAGCCCATTTTTTTACTTTTTGAGATAGGCATGATGTTTTTACTTTTTGAGACAGCTCAGTGGCCCAGCACTTGCAGAACATGCAAGCATAGAGGCACTGGGTTCAACCCCCACTACCACAAAAACCAAACCAAAACAAAAACCACAAACAAGCAAAAAGGAAGGGCCAAAGTGTGCTGTTTATGTAGAGAACACGGGCTCAGTGGATTTCCACCAAGCATCATGCCTGTAACTGGTGTCTAGGTGTCAAGTCTCTGAGTTATGTAGACTGCCTCTGGTCTCAAGCTTGCGATCTTCCTACCTCCGCCTCCCGAGCCAATATAAGTCATTTTTAATGTATGAAAAACGGGTCCCTTTGGAGTTCTTTTCCAGGATCCCTAAGCACAGGCGAAATGTCTTGGTGGCCCTTTGAGTTTGAAAGCTGAAGCTCTTGTCTTTGAGTTGCCCGGTCCCACGCATGCCATTGAACATGTCTCCTCCGTGCTGTTTTGTGACTGTGGCTGCAGGCACGCACCGCGGCTGGGCTGCTGTCCAGATGCGTCTGCTGCACGAGCTGGTCTACGCGTCCCGCAGAATGGGGAACCCCGCCCTGTCGGTGCGCCACCTGTCCTTCCTCCTGCAGACCATGCTGGACTTCCTGTCTGATCAGGGTGAGTAACCCAGCATTGTGCACTGTGCGGGGGTGGGTGGATGAGGGCACTCTGGACCTGCATCACAGGGACCCTGGGTTTGGGTCTGGGGAGGTGGTGTTGCTCCCAGCTCTCTGCAGGTGGCAGGCGCCTGGCCCTGCCCTCCCCTTGCCGTCCTGCCCTCCACCTCTCCTGGCCACAGCACCCTCTGCATCCTGCCCCTCGGCCCCTCCTCAGCCTCCTGGGTAGGTTCCTTTCCTTTGCTGGCACTGTGTGAATGTAAGTGGCAAATCAGGCGGGTGGCACACACCTGTGAGCCCAGTGCTCTGGAGGCTGAAGCAGGAGCATCGGGAGTTCGAGGCCAGCCTGGGGACATAGCGAGACCTTGTCTCAAAAAAATAAAGCACAGCTGGGCATGGTGGCGCACGCCTATAATCCCAGCGGCTTGGGAGGTAGAGGCAGGAGGATCACAAATTCGAGACCAGAGGCAATCTGTATAATTTAGCTAGACCTGTCTCAAAAAGTAAAAAAATGGGCTGAGGGCGCAGCTCAGTGGCCCGGCACTTGCAGAGCATGCAAGCATGGAGGCACTGGGTTCAACCCCCAGTACCGCAAAAACAAACAAACAAACAAAAACAAAAAACAAAACAAAAAAAGCAAAACCACAAACAAGCAAAAAGGAAGGGCCAAAGTGTGCTGTTTATGTAGAGAAGAACACGGGCTCAGTGGATTTCCACCAAGCTTTATGCCTGTAGCTGGCGTCTAGGTTGGAATTAGAACAACCAGAGGCTCAGGGCTCCTTTGTGCCCATCTGGTCCCTGCTGCCTCCAGCGTGCCTTCCACCCTAACTTCCAGGGCCACAGGTGAGGCTGCCTGTGCTGCTCCCAGGGTCCCAGCATCTGTGCCACGCTCTGAGGCTGCTGTCCTCCTGGCTGCCTCCCCGGGCACCTGTGCCCTCCACAACTGGCACCACCTGCTTGTTGGGTTTTGGTCATAGTCTGTGTATTTCCGCCCAGCTGCATTTACTTTGTGCTTACGTTGTGGCTTGTGGGGCGTCTCCCAGGGGTTCCTGATAGGCATCACAGGAGGAGTCTAGTGGTCTCCCCACCATCCCTGTGTTTCTGCCTGTGCCCTCACCCCACATCAGTGCAGAGCTGGGTTCTCAGGGACGCATCATCTTCCGTGGGGCTTGGTGTGCAGGAAGCGTGTCAGGAAGGGCTCCTGGGGCGGCTCTGGTCCGCTGCCTAAGTTTGCCGCCCCCACCGAGTGCTCCAGGCTGTGCTTGCAGCTGCCGTGGAGAACACCAGCTGCGCTGCCTTGATGCCACCTGAGCTGGAGAGGGACAGGAGGAGAGAGCTGGGCCGACTGTCACAGAAGCCCCACGTGAGAGGACAAGGGGGGAACTCTGTTGAGTGGCACGGGGTGGCTAAAAACAGTTCCCACAGGAAGGAACTGCAGCCGATGCCACTGGAAAGGGCTGAGAGGTGGTGCCCAGGCCGCCCCTGGGCCTGGGAGGCGGCCAGCGAGGGAGCCCGCATTCAGAATGGCTGGGATGGTGGGCAGTGCCACGTTCCTGCTCTGGGGTCCAGATGCTTTGGTGGTAAAATCAAAACTTCCCGTGCTTTCTTGGGCTTTGCTCATCGAGACCCGAGGGATTCCTGTTTGCTTGTTTCACTGTTGCTCGGCGTGGCTCCAGGGCTGTGGCGAGAGGGGTTTCCTTGACACCGCCTCCACGCCCCGTGTTTGTGTCTGCCTTGCTGGGCAGCAGTGAGGGCTTGAGGTGACACACCTAAGTGAAGGGTGCTTCATCTGGTGCAGAGAAGCGCTTGGTGGTGGCCCGAGACAGCATCGATTTCCTCCAAGGGACTGGGATATGGCTCCTCTGTGACAGCTTGGTGGTTCTTTTGCCCTATGTACCTTAAAAAGACCCCCAAAGAGTCAGGGAACAGGGAGCCGGGCATGGTGGCGCACTCCTGTAATCCCAGTGGTTTGGGAGGCAGAGGCAGGAGGATCGAAAGTTCAAGACCAGGGCAGTCTGTGTAATTTAGTGAGACCCCGTCTCAAAAAGTAAAAAAATGGGCTGAGGGTGCAGCTCAGTGGTCCAGCACTTGCAGAGCATGCAGCCATGAGGCCCTGGGTTCAACCCCCAGTACTGGGGGGAAAAAAAAAGTCAGGGAACAGTGGACGGATCCCACAGGACTAGTGGATGCTATACTAGGTTCCCCGTGATGTGCTAATGTTATGCTTTGTGCCCCACGGCTATACAGTTCATGATCTCTGGGCTCCTGTGCCCTGATGGGTAGGGAGGGAGGGCAGGAGCGGGCACAAGAGAGCGGGGAAGGAAAGGGAAGAGGGCCACATCCCGCATGGTCTCCTGGGTAGTGAGCAGTGGTGGGGATAAGTGGCGCTTTCTTCTGTGCTAAGGCACAGACTTGAGGTGTGGGGACTGTGACCCCGCTGCCTTATTGGCCAGTATGTAACAGGTGCAGCAGCCAGGCCACTGTTCAGTGGTGACAGCCCAGGAGCCCAGGCCCGGCCGGTGCCATGTGCACTTGGTTCACTTTTGGAGCCCGGCTCATGGGAAATCCCAAGCTGCCAGCTTCCTCCGCGAGGCAGTCTGCATGGCGGGGGGCACATGGCAACGTGCAGGCAGCATCCCGCTCTTTAGCCCCCATCCCTCACACACGCTGCTCCTTCCCGCCCCCTAGGTTCTCTGTGCAGTGCTGCACTTTAAAGGATGCTGCTGGGGTGAAGGTTGTGGAGTCATGCCGGGAGGCAGCTCCCAGGTGGGGGGCAGGTGTCCTCGCTTTTGCCCTGATGCCTGTGCCCTCTCCCTCCAGTGCGCATTCCCTCCCCTGCCTGGGACCATTACACCATGGGCCGCATGCCCACTGCCTCCTGTCACGCCACATGACGCCAAAGTGCCTCTGTCAAGCGTGGCCACCCTGTGTCACGGTTCTGAGCCTTCAGGTCTTCCTCTCCTCTCACAATTGTTGTTCTTAGGTGCCGTCGAGTTGGTATCCGACTCATAGCGACCCTCATATGGTTTTCAATGGCAGATTGTTTTGGGATTGCCTTGGGAGTGGATTGCCAGGTCCTCCTCCCATTTTTGTGGTGCTGAGAATTGAACTCGGGACCTCAGAGACTGCAGCGCAGCGCTCTACCAACTGAGCTAAATCCCAGCCCCCTCTCACAATTAGTATGCTCTAAATCACAATTCATATATGTCTTCCAGGCAAGAAGTTGACATAAATCTGCGCGGTTAGCAAAGTCCAACATGAGGTGAGAGGTCCTAAGAAATATGTTGAGCTGCACAGACACCTGGGAGGCTGCGCCCTGCTCACCCAGCAGCTTCCAAGCCAGGGCCGTTTCCTCTCCTCCTGCTCCTCGCGTCTCTGTCCGTGTCCCCCTTGGTAGGCACATCCTCCACGCAGCCTTGCCTGCCTTTCCTCAGCCACCATGGCTTGTGCCACAGCTCTGCCTTAGCCCCGTGGCTGGTTCCTTGCGGGCCTCTGGTTTCTGTGGTTCTGGGTCATCTTACCACTTTGTGGCCATGCCTGGGTGAGTTACTCAGTACCATGCTTTTCAGTGCCGTTTCAAATACACGGTTCCATTTTCTAGTGTATTCATAGATAAGTACACCTAGCACTGCAGTCAATTCTAGAACATTCTGTCACCGCAGAAGGAAGTTCTGTACCCATTGCTCCTGGTGGCACATATTGGCCTCCACACATGACAGAACGGGAGAAGGGCCTGGCAATCCACTCCCAAGGCAATCCCGAAACAGCCATTGAAAACCCTATGAGGGTCGCTATGAGTCGGATACCAACTCGACGGCACCTAACAACAACAACAACACATGACAGAATGCCTTAATAACCAATGCTTTTCTTTTGTTTGCTGCCTTTCCCATTTCAAATATACACTTCCATTTCCTAGTGTGTTCATAGATAAGCGCACCTAGCACTGTAGTCAATTCTAGAACATTCTGTTACTGCAGAAGGAAGTTCTGCACCCATCGCTCATGGTGGCACATATTGGCTTCCACACATGACCGAATGCCTTAATAACCAATGTTTTTCTCTCGTCTGCTGCCTTTCTTTTTTGGATTTGCTTTTGCTATTGTTATCAACACCACGGAGCACATCTTTAGGTCTGTGGCTTTGTTAACAGGAGAGAGATTTTATCCTGTGCGGCTTATTGGGTCAGCGTCTCGAGCGTCTGTATTGCTAGTGAGACGTATCGCCAAATTGCCTTCTGAAAGGATTGTTCTAATTATATTTCTGGCAGCAGCGCCTGTAATTCCGTAGGTATAGAATGTTGCCTTCTTGTTTTAGTTTGTATTTTCTCACTAGCTTGCAAGGTTGGATGTTTTTTTCAAACATGTTTGTTTACCCATTGAAACTCTTGTGTGTGAAACACTTGCAAGGTCTTCTGGTTGCATTTCTGTCTCTTGCCTCGTTTGATCTTCGCGGCTACTTTGATGGGGTTTGGTGGGGGAATAGCATCCTGGTCACAGTGCTAGGCGGCGCGATGCTGATTAGGTGGGTGGCCCAAGGTTGCCTAATTCTTGAGGGCACACGCAGCTCTCAGCCCTAATCCAGCGGGCGTGGACAGAGCTGAGTATGAAGGATGTCTGTGCTATGAGGACCTGGACGGTTGTCCACGGCCCTGAAGGGTGAGGACGGCACCTGAAGGGGCTTCCTTTGCCTGTAGCTGCAATGGTAGGCAAATTGGTGTTAACCATTTCAGGAAAGAGCTCTTAGCCAGTTCAGAAGTTTCAAGCTACCGCTGGAACAATGAGAAATACGTCTACTGAACGAGAAGTCACTGCAGGTGCACAAGTGTGACTTCACCAGTGGTGCGGAGCTCAGGGGGCCTGACTCACCCTGGCCACCGCTTCCCTTGTCAATGCCAAGTGCATTTCCATTCCAGCACTTCTTTCGCTAGCTCACAATAGAACTCCTATCCAGCCCTTTGCCCACCGCCCTGGCTGTCCTCACGAAGCCATTCTGTGGAGGGTCACCTGTAGGGGTCCCCTCAGGACCCCTCCTCTCTCCTGCCTTTCGTTTGAGCAGTAGCCTGACTTTTCTCCCAGGAAGTCAGCTTTGCGGCTTTTTTTTTTTTTTTTTTTTTTTTGCAGTACTGGGGGTTGAACCCAGGGCCTCACGCCTGCATGCTCTGCAAGTGCTGGACCACTGAGCTGCACCCCCAGCCCAGTTTTTACTTTTTGAGACAGCGTCTCACTAAGTTACGCAGACTGCCTCTGCTCTCCAACTTGCCATCCTCCTGTCTCTGCCTCCTGAGCTGCTGGGATGACAGGAGTGCGCCACCCTGCCCGGCGCAGCTGTCTTTTATGGCCTGGTCCATAGTTCTTTTCCTGATACAGTTCTCTGTGGTGGTCAGGCCAGCAGGGGACAGGAAGGATGAGTGGTAGGCCTTGGGTCTGAGCCACCTGGGCAGAGAAGGGCTTTCCTCATCCCACAGCAGTTGGTGGGCTGAGAGTCTCAGAGTGGAGCCCTGCTGGGGACGGGCCTGACCCTTGCTCGGGTCCTGGGTGAAGCTGGCCAGCTCTGTCCTGAGATGCTAGGAGTTGAGAGCCAGCAAAGTCTCCAGAGAGGAAGACCCCTGGGAGCCGCTCCAGGGAGCCTGGCCGGGGCTGGGGGAGCCACGGTGGGAAGCTGCCCTGGACCGGGTCCCGACTGAGCCCTGTGGGACATTACTGGGTCCTCTAATGCCAGCGGGGCACACACAGCTGTAACTGGATAAGGCAGGCTGAGTTCAGGGAGCTTCCCAAGAGCCCACTGGAGGCTTGGGCTCTCGATACACACGCACACACGCATGTGCACACACTCAGGGCCAGTGGGGACTGAAGCCTCTGGGCTGGGGAGCGGTTGTGTCTGTCTGCTGGGGGGCCCTGAGGGCCTAAGGCCGGTGGCCAGGTGCCTAGGAAGGAAGGGGCCGCAGGTGGAAAGCTGCCCCTCTGTCATGTTGGTGACCCCCACGTGAGACTGCTGCATCCCCCCTGCCTGCAGACCCCGTGCTGCAAGCCGGCTCAGCTCAGCTCTGCAAGGAGGGGTCCGGAGAGGGGTCATTCCAGCTTAGCCGAGTGGACAAGGTGGGGACTATTGAAATTTCTAGTGTGAACCTCAAGTCCATTTTCAGAAAACAGGAGATCAATCTCCATTGAGGAAAAGCATTTCTTTTATCTTTCTCTGTCTCTAGCATACTTGATATTTTACTTCTTTTTTTAACGCAGGGGACAACTTTCTGTTTTACTCCTCCTTGGTGTTGTGCTCAAAGTTCGAGTTCCCCAAAGACCACCAGGGAGTCCAAAGTTGCATGCAATGACAAAGAGCCTTTATTAAAGCTCGAGGGTACCACACTTCACCGAAGGGGCGGTTTAGTGTCGGACCCCCAACTCGTTGCAGGGTAAAGGTTTACAAGCAGGGAGGAGCGGGGTGGAAAGAATGAAAGTCAGATAAGGTGGGGCTTTGAGTTGCTACAGTATGCTATTTGTGTTATCTTGAGGTCTGGAAGTTCTCAGAAGTTACTGCCCATATCTACAGCCCTTTGTTCTGGCCCAGAGCATTCGGATCTAGTGATCTTTCAAAGGAATTTGTGGAGCAATGCCTGTAAGACAGAATCCTAAGATAAGGGGGTCATCCGGGCTGACTCCGGGCTCTTGGTCAGCCTGGGCATCTCACTTGGCAAGTCTATTCTTACTGGGTTTGTAACAGTAACGATAATTCTTCCCCCCTTGGTTTGAGAAACACTGATCTGACACATTGTACCATGAAGAGAAGGGCCAGCCAAAAAATCAGCTGTTGCCTGGGTGGTAGTCCTGCGTGAGAAGAAGCGGGCAGCTTGAGACGTCGGGGCTCAGGCAGGGTGGGGTGTGGGAAGTGCCCTTTAGACCATGAGGGATGGGGATGGGGTGGGGTGGGGAGCATGCGGGTCAGCAGGGGAAGCGCTCTCCCTCTCCTTTCATCTGTCTTGAGTCAGGGGTTGTGCTGGATCCAGTAGGACAGGAGGTGACCTTGGACCTGCTTCCTGGCGCCAGGGGCTGCGGGGCCCGGCTGTGGGAGGGGTGTGGTCACCGCAGGCCCTCAGGCTTTGGGGAACAAAGGCACAGGAGTGATGTGGGCTCCTGGTGTCCTTGTGTGGAGCACAGGCCCCCACCCCAGAACACACGATGGCTATAGGTCTGTGGGCTTCACCACTTGGTAGCAGATGCCACCGGTGGCAGAGGCTGGGCAGGATTAGCGCCTGCCCTACATGCTGGGCTGAGCGCGAGGACCAGGCCTGGAGGCAGGTACAGAGGGAGGCTTCTTAGCATGGAAGACGTTGACCACCATAAGGCAGGCAGGCAGGCAGGCAGGAGGGAAGGGAGAGGGCCAAGGGGTCTGGGGATGAGCTGGAGATACTGGCTCGGGTGACTTTGGGCTGAGGAACCAGGGCGACGAGGAGAAGCCCAGGTTTGCTGCCCCCTGCACTCATCCGTGACCCCCCTAAAGGAGGAGAGCGGGGTCTCTAGGCAGTGTGGGTTCCTTAGGCGGAATTCTGCGCCGTTTGATCTCATCCTGCCTGCCTCCCAGAATGGACGTGGAAGTGGGAGACCTGCGCTGGGACGTGTGGGATTATCACGGGCTGCTTCGGTCTCCCCAGTGCTCCCGTCTTGTGGGGCCCCGGGGGAGCCCCTCTGAATCTGCCCTGACCCTGGGGCGGCTCAGCCTCCCGTAGAGCCTCACTCTTCCTTCTGGCTTTCAAGATGGCAGAAGAGCCAAACAGGTTCCTCAGGTCCCTTTCGCAAGGGCGCTGATCTGCTCCGTGGCCTCATTACCTCCAAAGGCCCCAACCCCGGGGCGTCATGAGGGGGTCAGGCTTCAACACGTGAACTCTGGGGACACACATTCAGAGCTCAGTGGGGTGTTTGTGAGGATTGAGGGCCGTCACACCCGTATTATTCCCTCCTGTTTTACACTTGGAAGCCAGGAAACTATTTGCCCTCCTGGCCCGCATTTCTCCCAGGTATTGCTAGCTAGGTGTGGATTTTGTCATTTTGATCAAGACAGACTCAGTCCTCAGGGCAAATACTTGTACCTTAAAAGAAGATCTTGAAACTTTCCATGCCGGTTCCAGGCCTCACTCTGGACCTTTGGAGTTGGCGTCTCCGCCCAGGACCTGGGGGTCTGTCGTTCACCAGGCCCTGACCAGGAGGTGCATACCATGGCTTGGGAAACCGGCTTTGACCAGCAGCAGTTATTAGTGGGGTATTTTCCCCAAGGCCTCATCTAGCCTCTCCATTTCTGAAACCAGCCCTTCTCCTTCCCCTCCTTAATTATCATTTCTCTGAGCTAGGCATGGTGGCGCACACCTGTCATCCCAGCGGCTCGGGAGGTGGAGGCAGGAGGATCACAAGTTTGAGACCAGAGGCAGTCTGGGTAATTTAGCGAGACCCTGTCTCAAAAAGTAAAAAAATGGGCTGAGGGTGCAGCTCAGTGGTCCAGCACTTGCAGAGCATGCAAGCGGGAAGCCCTGGGTTCAATCCCCAGTACCACACACACACACACAATTGTCATTTCTCTGAATAGGAAGGAGAATGCCTAGAGTCACCACTGCTCCCCTGGGCCCCGGCAGAGGAGTTGCTTCATCCTCTCACGGACCCCCTCTGTGGGCGGAGACACTGCCCAAGTCAAGTCCCTCTGTGGCCCCATGGGACCTCTCATGGTGCGGGAGCTCGGATGGATGGAAAGTCGTGCAAAACAATCCACAGATGCCCCCTCAGTTACAGATCTAGTGAGATATTTTTATTGAAAAGAAAAAGGACAAGGCTGCAGTGCAAATCCAAGGTGGCCAGTGCCATGGGCTTCAGCTGCATGCCCCTGGGGGCGTCCAGACCACAAGGTCGTGCGCCGAGACGCATCGGGGGAGGACGAAGCCGACCCCCAGGCACAGCACCATTTCCTTCCCCAGTGCTGCTGTCACTGAGAGCACTGTCCCTCTTACTGTCCCTCACAGACTTGCCAACTATTTTAATATGTTCTTTACAGTTTTGAATGTAAGTTGTAAAGTAGCATTGACAATAAGAATGCAGTATTTTAGCCGGGCACAGTGGCGCTCGCCTGTAATCCCAGCGGCTCGCGAGGCAGAGGCAGGAGGATCTCAAATTCAAGACCAGAGGCAGTCTGCGAAATTTGGTGAGGCCCTGTCTCAAAAAAGTAAACAAAAAATGGGTTGGGGGTGCAGCTCAGTGGGCCAGCACTTGCAGAGCATGCAAGCGCGAAGCCCTGCATTCAACCCCCAGTACCAAAAAAAAAAAAAAAAGAGAATGCAGTATTTTGCTAGCCTTTCCTATCAGCGGCTGGGGTAGCATAATATAAGTCCAGTAACTGTAAGGCTCCTCTGATGTGGCCTGGCAGGCTTAGAGGCCCGTACATGTGCTTTGTCCCCACGATGAGGTACACGCAGGCTTCACATTTGAGGTTTTGCCCATTCGTATAGCAAAGCACAAGGAGGTGTAATGCAAACCCTAACCAAAAGTGCAGGGTTGGATTTTATGTTGTTGAGGCAACGTGTATTCTTTTCTTCCTTGCTTCCGCTCCTGACATACTCTTTTCCCCCTTGCAGTTTCCCCCCTGGTTTGTGTATGTGGGTTCTTCCGGAGCTTTGGTTTGCTATATTTCATCTTTCACCTGGGTCTGGAGGGGCCAGGGAAGATCCGCATATGAGTTGTTACGTTATAAAGAATCCTGGTGGGAGTTCTTCAGGAAAGGGGTATAATTTGTTTCCATTGCGATTTACACGATCTCTTTTGTTTTTTCAGAAATAGGCAGAAAGGAGTGAACAAAACCCAGCAGAAATGAAGGGAAGCTTTGGACTTCCTGTTACTTCTGTGTTGAAGAGATAAATGCTGCGTAGTGCAGCATAATGGGTCCCTTCTAATAAAATGCGTTCCTGGGGGAAGAGCCCCAATGTAAAATAACGAGGCAAAGAAAAACTATCAGTATGTCAAAAGCTCAACTATGTTAGTGGATTTACTCATTATGGGAAAATACTAATTTCTCAAGTTGTAGGTGAACCAAAATAGAACATCCCAGGGTGGCACCAAAGGGGCCCTCTGCCACTTCTCACAAGGCTTGGCATCTGCGGGACAAAGAGGCTCCAGTGGTGTTTGCACAGTCCCGCTGCTCTGTGTACTGCTGTGCTGTCTGCCGTACCAAGTGCCAGGACTACGGCCCTGGCCTGCCATGTCTGCTCTGGAGCGACAGCACCTGCTGAGGGATCTCCTTGCCTCCTAAGTCCCCATTCTCGCCCTTCTTCTACCCAGTGGTAAAGTGATCCTTCTAAAGCAGGTATTTACCTGTGGCATTCTGCTCAGAGAGCATGGAAGCTCCTCGTTGTTACAGAAGTCAAGTTTGGATGTCTGGCGTGCTGTGGAGGGTCCTCTGTCTGCCCCAGTCCCTTGCTGTTGTTGTTGTTGTTAGGTGCCGGCGAGTCGGTATCCGACTCATAGCGACCCTGCGTGCAACAGGCGAAACACTATTGTCAGTGCTTCTTTCTTGTTCACAGGGCTTTCAATGGAGGATTGATTTTTGGGAGTGGGTTGCTGGGTCCGTCAGTATCTGGTGTTCCCAGGCGGTTTCCCATCCCAGGACTAACCAGACCCGACCCTGCTTAGCTTCCCAGATCTGACGGGATCTGATGCCACAGAGCTATGGCTGTAGGCAGTCCCTTGCTAGCAGTTTCCATTCCCAGGCCAGGCCTCCACACCCAGCTCCAGGCTTCCAACCATGCAGGCGGGGCACTGACCTCTTCTCACCCCATGACATCTTTCCTAGTCACATCCAGGGAGAAAATGCTTTCTTGCCAGAGGGTCCGTGCACACGTATGTAACACTGCTTATCACACTGCATATTGACTGTTTTCATGTCTGTGAACTGCTGTGTGAAAGCTGGACAGTTAGCGTTGAGTCTTTTTCTTTTTTCTTTTTTAAACTGCAGCCTAGCGTAAAGTCTAGCTCATAAAGCCGCAATAAATGCTTGATAAATCACGTTGCCTTGTTTTGCTTTGGCTCATCAGAATGTGAGGCTTAATATTTTCTCAATGTGTAGCTGTAAGGATTAGAGGCAATGGGTATAAACAGCCTGACATATTATGTGTACTCAATAAGTTGTTGTTGTTAGGTGCCGTCGAGTCGGTATCTGACTCGTAGCGACCCTCATAGGGTTTTCAATGGCTGATTGTTTCGGGATTGCCTTGGGAGTGGGTTGCCAGGCCCTTCTCCCATTTTTGCAGTGCTGGGAATTGAACTCAGGACCTCAGAGACTGCAGTGCAGCGCTCTACCAACTGAGCTAAATCCCAGCCCACTCAATAAGTATTACTATTTATTTGGATTTGTTTCCGACTTCTGAGATAGTTTTTCAACATATACACTCTTAAGCCAAAGAATATTCTAAGTTTCTGTTCTGCTGAGTATCCATGTCTCTCCTGGGGTCGTTGAGTGACCTCGGACAAGATTCTGCGTGTGTAGACAGGGAACAGAGACACTCGCTCTTGGCAGAGAAATGTGTGACCTGTGATTTTTGGACTCGGACAGAGCTGGCTTCGCTCCTGGCCCTTCTACTTATTAAATGCAACCTTTATGCAACTTACTGACTTTACTGTGTCCGATTTCCAAACATAGAATTAAGAAGCTAATATTTGGTTAGCTGGAGTATTATCAGAAATGCCACGTGTCAGTTACTTGGCATAGCGCTGCAGTGATACTCGCTCAAGAAAGTTAGTGTCTGCCCTCACTTCCTGTTGGTAGGTGGCTGTCTCCTCCCCACCACGATGTCCCCTCCTCAGCTCCAAGGCCTGCCCATCCTTAAGCTTTCCATAGGCATCACGGAAAACTTGAGCAACAGAAGGGCGGGGATGAGTTTAGTCCTCAGCACTAAAAAATGAAAACAACAACAACAACAACAAAAAACAAAAGCCAGGCAGGGTGGCGCACGCCTATAATCCCAGCGGCTCCGGAGGTGGAGGCAGGAGGATTGCAAGTTCGAGACCAGAGGCAGTATGCATAACTTAGCGAGACCCTGTCTCAAAAAGTAAAAAAGTGGACTGAGGGTGCAGCTCAGTGGTCCAGCACTTGCAGAGCATGCAGGCGCAAGGCCCTGGGTTCAACCCCCCAGTACTGCAAAAAAACAAAACAAAACAAAACAATAAAACAAAACCAAAAAAACAATAAAACTTGAGCATGAGCTCACCAGCTCAGGGTACAGTTTTTCAGTAGGATGTCCACAGCCAGGTGGGAACCTTTATCTTGGCTATGCCTGACTCTGATCCTTACTTGACCAGTTTTCTTTAAAAAGTATTATTCCAGTTGTGGGCTACGAGTCCTTATTTATTGCTGAGTGTGACTTAAACAATCAGCAAGGAGGCATCTCTGTGTCAGGAACGTGTCAGAGCAAGATAAACAGAATTTCTGAATATTGAACTCAAGGCAAAATGAGGTGGAAGGGTTTTCACTTGGAAGTGCTGATTCTTGACGTTGGAAGCAACAGGAAGTGGCCGTGCAGGCTGGTGGACAAGGATGGTGGGTTTTTCTCAGGGTCAGGTGTGGTCTTCTGGACAGAGGACAGGAGGTGTTGGAAGTCAGACCTTGTCCTCCATGTCATTCCCGCTGTGGGATTCTCATCTCTCTAGCCTTCTGTTTCCTCCTCACAGTCCTGTAGGCGTGGACTAAGTGACTACACGCGGATGGTCATTCATTTCACCAGTAGCTCTGTTAGACGCCCAATCTCAGACTGTTATAACATGTTGAATTGGTTAACATTTCTGTGCAGTTGTTGTTGTCGCTAGGTGCCATTGAGTCGTGTCCGACTCATAGCGACCCTCATAGGGTTTTCAATGGTTGACTGTTTCGGGATTGCCTTGGGAGTGGATTACCACATCCTTCTCCCATTTTGCGGTGCTGGGAATCAAACTTGGGACTTCAGAGACTGCAGAGCGGCGCTCTACCAACTGAGCTAAATCCCAGCCCCTGGCTTTCTGTGCAGAGAGCCCAGAATCTACTGCAGAAACTTACTGAGCTCTCCTAATGTGGGATTGTGGCACCTGTGGCTTTCAGACAGCGGTGGCTGTGACTGCAGAAGGAAATAGGCCGTGTGTGTGAAACTGAGTGTCCCCTGCAGTCCCCTGCTCGGCTGTGTGTGATGCACTTCCTTGGTCTGCTCAGGCTGCTGTAGTGAGGTGCCACGTGGCGGTTGGCTTTCACAGGGGATGTTTGTTCCCCACAGCAGTGGAGGCCGTGGGTTCAAGACCCAGCTGCCCCCAGGGTTGGTCTCCGTTGAGGCCTTCCTCCCGACTTCTCAACGTGTCCTGTGTGTGTCTGTGGCCTAATCCACTCTTTTTATGAGGACCCCCGGACATATTGGATTCGGGCCCACCCTGGGACCTCATTTCACCTCCGTTACCTCTTTTTTTTTTTTTTTTTCTGTGGTACTGGGGGTTGAACCCAGGGCCTCGCACCTGCATGCTCTGCAAGTGCTGGACCACTGAGCTGTACCTCAGCCCATTTTTTTTTTTTACTTTTTGAGACAGGGTCTCGCTAAGTTATGCAGACTGCCTCTGGTCTCGAACTTGCGATCCTCCCGCCTCCGCCTCCCGAGCCGCTGGGATTACAGTCGTGCGCCACTACACCCGGCCCCCTCCTCCGTTACCTCTTTAAAGAACCTTTCCACATATGGCCACATTCTCAGGTCCTGGGCTTAGGACCTCAGCATTTGAACTTAGGGGCATAGCTGAACCACGTGCTGTCATCCACCTTGTCCTGTCCTATCCACCCCACTCCATGCCATTTCATCCTGTCCCACTGCATTCCTTGCTGGTCATGACCCACGAATCTGAGCTTCACACCCCACAGAGAGGTCACAGCAGCTTACAGAATGTTGCACGGTGGTGGTACTGTTTCAGAAGTGGCCGTGGAGTTGCAAGGGGGCTGACACATTCGAAGGGGCTGGTCAGCCCACGCAGTCATTGGCTCTCGCTGGTGCCCTGCTTCAGTGGTCTGAGAGAGAAGGAAGGCATCAGCCCAGGCTTTTCTGGACATCACTAAAAAAAAGATTGTGGTTAGTTAATATTAATAGTATTTATGAAGCAACTTCTAAGTGGCCGAGGTCTATTTTAAGGGGAAGAAATGGCACATCCCTTGGTAGAATGAGATACAGAGACTCTTCATGATACTCAGGGTTGATTTCCTCTCTTGCTGTCTTACATACAAGCCTCCTTTCAGGGAAGAAGATAGCTCTCAGCCCACAGGGGGCTGCCCACCTGAACTGGACTGCAGAATGCCAGACCTTGTGTGCTGGCCTTGGCCCTCCGGTCCGTGGTATGTAGGAAGTCATTAGTCTCCATAGCAGGCTGCTGTGAGAATGCGTCACGTGGCTAACTGGTGAGCCTGGCTGGCTGCCAGTGCCTGCACGGTAGCACGGGGCCATCATTCTCTAATTGTCACTGTGAAAATGGGATTCTCACCAAGGGTCCAAGGGCTCTTATCATTTCAACCATATCTCATGCCTTTTTGGGGAGGATTTCAGTGGAACTAGGGAGGACGGAAAAATCCAGGGGCTCCTGAATTTGAAGGCTCCAATGTATGTGTGAATAATACCAACAGCAGTGTGAGAGACAGACCCACAACCGTGAGAAGGGTGCTGTCTGTGGTGGCTGCAGATGGATTTAGGGGAAATAGAGCAACCACGTAAGAAAGTGGAGCTGCCGAGCTGGGCGTGGTGGCGCACACCTGTAATCCCAGCGACTCAGGAGGCAGAGGCAGGAGGATTGTAAGTTCGAGACCAGAGGCAGTCTGCGTAAGTTAGTGAGACCCTGTCTCAAAAAGGGCTGGGGGTGCAGCTCAGTGGTCCAGCACTTGCAGAGCATGCAAGCGGGAGGCCCTGGGTTCAACCCCTAGTACCACAAAAACAAAACAAAACAAACAAACAAACAGAAAAAAAAAAAAAGAAATTGGAGCTGCGGAGGATGTGAAACGGCCGCTGGTGGTCCAGTCGGATGTCAGCACAAGTCAGAGGAGGAAGTGCTCATGGGGCGGGGCATCCAGCTCCCCGAGGCCGAGGCCGTGCAGTCTCAAAGGGATCCTGGAACAGCAGGGGCACGTGAGGGGGCATCGCAGGTAGCCATGGGAGCAGAAGCAGCACCTCGCCTGCTTATCTTTCACTTGGCCAAGTGATGCAGGGGCTGCTCTGCCCCATGCTCCAGGGGCTCCGTTATTAGCTGGCTCCTTATCTCAGCTCCCTCAGTTCTGATCCTGTGAATTTCGATTAGCGAGCCACGGCCACACGTGGCACCAGCACACGCCCACGCACGCAGCCTCACTTGACCCCGAGTGGTCCATTTTGTGGCTGCGTAAGAGGCTCAGGCAGGCAGGTGGATCCCGTGGATCCCATGCCTGCACCTGCAACCTTCTTGCTGTGGCGGAGCCCTGGAGAGGTGTCGGGGGGTGGGGTGGGAGGCCCCGTTGGGCAGCGCTGGTTCCCAGGCTGACCCGTCCTGCTCTTCGCAGCCTAGCGCTCATGCGCTGCAGCCCCACCCTGGTGGAGGTGACTAATTAACTTTTGCACTTGCCTGGCTAGCCTGCACCTTTTGAATGCTCTTGTGTCTTTTTCCTCAAATGCGTCCTTTGAGATGCAGGGAGGAAGAGACCAGCCTTCTCCTTGCGAGTGCCTCTAGGTCCTGAGAGTGTGTGTGCTCATGGGGGTGAGCACCTGTGGCAGGCGGGGGCCTGGTGTTTGGACCTTCACGTGCACAGATAGCTGTGGCCCTCACAGGTGCCTGAGGAAGGCAGCATCTTTGGTTGCTTCCTCAATTTCTGCAGAATGCCAGACCTGCTACGTACATGGAGAAAGGATGAAGTTAGGCTAAAAAGATGGTCTGAATCAAATCACAACGCCTTTAAAATGGAGCTGAGACTTCATTAGACAGACGAGGGGCAGTCACTGAGCTTTTAATGAGAATGGGTTTAGCTTGCAAGCCTAGGAGGTGATTCTGGCTTCTTCGATGTGATTGTTGTTGTTGTTGTTAGGTGCCGTCGAGTTGGTATCCGACTCATAGCGACCCTCTGTACCACAGGGGAAACACTATTGTCAGTGTTTCTCTGCTGTTCATAGGGTTTTCAATGGCAGATTGATTTTTGGGAGGGGGTTTCCAGGTCCTTCTCCCAAGCCTATAGCTTCTGGTGTTCCCAGGCGGTCTCCCATCCAGGTACTAACCAGGCCCGACCCTGCTTAGCTTCCGAGATCTGACAGGATCGGATGCCACAGGGCTATGGCTGCAGGTTCGATGTGATTAGAAGGAGCAAAGCCAGGAGACAGGATGTGAGCTTAAGGGTCTACTGCACTGATCTAGGTAATATGGATTGAAAGTCAACTGTGACCATGAAAGGGAGAAGAAGGCAATATGAGATAAACACAAGCATTAGAATGGACAAGCAATTAATAGATTACAGGGTAGGTAGGACCATGTGAGGATGACTCTTAAAGTTTTAAGCCAAACTCAGACAGGTAATATAGGAGGAAGAGATAATGAAGTCAGCTGAGGATATGGTGTTTTCAAATGCTCTGAGACATTCAAGAGACAAACTTGGCCCTCATCCGGAAGCTGAAATGCAGAGCTTTGGAATGGAAGTCTAACTATAGAAAATCACAAGCAATTTTTTTTTGTTTTTGTTTTTTAAGTATAGTTGAGTAGACCAGGAGCTTCACTCTTCAGTCCTCATCATAAATCTTCAAAGAAGCCAAGCACCGTGGTAGAAATCTGTAATCCCAGTGACTCAGGAGGCTGAGGCACGAGGATTGTGAATTTGAGGCCAGAGGCAGCCTGCATAACTTAGTGAGACACTGTCTCAAAATAAAAAATGGAAAAGGGGGTGGGGGTGCAGTTCAGTGGTGGAAAGCCCTAGGTTCAATCCCCTTGTTGTTGTTGTTAGGTGCCGTCGAGTCGAGTCCAACTCATAGCGACCCTATGTACGCCTCCTTGCTGATCGTTTAAGTCACACTCAGCAATAAATAAGGACTCGTAGCCCACAACTGCCTGCAGCGGTAGCCCTGTGGCATCCAATCCCATCAGATCTCGGAAGCTAAGCAGGGTGGGGCCTGGTTAGTATCTGGATGGGAGACCACCTGGGAACACCAGAGCTGTAGGCTTGGGAGAAGGACCTGGCAACCCCCTCCCAAAAATCAATCTGCCATTGAAAACCCTATGAACAGCAGAGAAGCACTGACAATAGTGTTTCCTCTGTTGTACAGAGGGTCGCTGTGAGTCGGATCCGACTCAACGGCACCTAACAACAACAACAACAAGGTCAATCCCCTAGGACTGCAAAAAAAAAAAAAAATTATTTCGGCTCCCATTGACCTTCTTTATAATTTCTGTTTTAACAACGTATTTCATAACAAATCATTGCCTTTGATGTATAACTACTTTCACAATTTTTCTGAAATCCAAACTTGCTCAGCTTTCTTCCCCAAGGTGACGTGGGTAAAATAAACATCCTCCTGCCTCACATCCCTGAAGGGCTGGTGCTTGGCATTTAAAGCCAAAGGCCTTTTTGATCTGAGGACACGGTGATCGCGAGCCGCAGTACTGTAAGCCTCCCTGCAGCAGGTACTTCCATTGTTTCCAGAGGCAGCTGCCGTCCCGCCGAGGGCGTGCAGCCCTCGCTGCCACTGGCTACACCGCTCCGCTCTGCAGAGATCCAGAGTCGTGTGGAGCCGGGACACAGAGCAAGGCAATGTCAAAACGGAGGACCGCTGGAAACACTTAGGAAATTCATTACTTCTTTCATTTCCTGTCCCCTCCCCAGTCCCAAGAGCCACAGTGAAATGAGAGACCGAGGCCCATCTCATCAAGATCAAGGCCCCAGTGCGGCGCAGCCTCACCCGGCCAAGTCCCCGTCTATTATGACACTGACAAATGGCGAACTTCAGTGCGTTTTCTCTGGGCTGAGTAGCAAAGTAATGAGCTGGCGGCCAAACGAAGGGGTAGCTGAATAAATTAAATCTGACATTTTCTATCTCGTCCAATTCTTGTCTTTCAAACAAATAACGATCGTATCTAAGTTGATAGGTAGCCTCCTTGGGACGGGGACAAACCGGAGGTGTGGGACCTGATGCCAGCTGACACAGCCTCCGGTGGGTTCAGCTCTTGTGCTTGGCAGGTGATGAGACCCCACGCTCACTGCATGTACCTGGCCTGCTGGAGACAGTCGAGGGCAGCAGAGAAGGCTCCAGCTCCAGTGCAGACCCCAGGGCAGGACGGCCAAGGCAGGGTCCCAGTTCCCCCAGCCACTAGTGGGCTAGGGCTAGGGTGTGTCTGCCAGCCCCCTTCTGCCTCAACTTCCTTCCTACCTACCCTGTATTCTATTAATTGCTTGGAAGTCCATTCTAATGCTTATGTCTATCTCACATTGCCTTCTTCTCCCTTTCATGGTCACAGTTGACTTCCAATCCATATTCCTTAGATCAGTGCAGTAGACCCTTAAGCTCACATCCTGTCTCCTGGCTTTGCTCTTTCCAATCACGTTGAAGAAGCCAAAATCACCTCCTAGGCATGCAAACTAAACCTATTCTCACTAAAAGCTGCAGCGATTGCCCCTTGTCTGTCTAATGAAGTCTCAGCTCCATTTTAAAGGCGTTGTGATTTGATTCAAACCATCTTTTTAGCCTAACTTCGTCCTTTCTCCATGTACGTAGCATGTTTTGTGTATGTTGGGCATTTTTGATCCCTCAGGGGTTTTCAGGCCGGCGCTGATGTAGTGTGCTCTGTCCTTGTGCCTGCCTTGTTTCCTGTCATTAAGAAATTAACAGCTTCTTCCTCTTCACCTCCATGTCATCTTCCTTTGTTATCTTTTAATTTTGTCCCAAGAGTAATTTCTTATCTGATTCTCTCCTAGATTATGGCCTCCCTGGGGACAGGGCCCATGTCTTATTCACCGTTTTTTTTCTTTCCAGTTTTGAGTGGTTAAACCTCTAGCCCCACTACCCATTTTTAAAAAACACATTTTATTCTGAGGCAGGGCATTTCTCAGTTTCACAAGCTTGCCTTTGGCCTCGAACTTGCCATCCTCCTGCCTCTGACTCCCGAGTCGCTGGGATTACCGGTGTGCGCCACCACGCCTGGCTTATTCACCTTTTACCTTTCATCATTTTGGCATTTTGAGATTCCGCTGGGCACAGAATGAGACAAAGGGCTTAGAAGATTAAGGTGTTGTTCATTGTAAAGTTTTCGTGTATTTTTTACTGAACTAGAAAACATTTTAAATAGAATATACAAATGATTTTGCCCAAATAAGATATTAAGAATTTATACACATCTTATGTTGGGCCATCCATAGCTTATAAAGTAATGTTTCCCAAATTACAGAGTATAAAAATAAGCAGTGTTTCAAATTACATCCCAAACTAGGATAGTAGGAACGTAAGTCATAGAGTTAATTTTACACTTGGGTTTAAATGTTAAATTCTTCAGAATCTGAAAATGTTCCTCTTTTTAAGTAGATAGAGGAATAAAATGATCAAGTTTTACAATAAAATTGAAGTAAAAATCTGTATTAAATCACTCACACATCTGAAACACTGTTTTCTTAATTTATCACAAGCATTTTATATTCCTGCAGTCCTCTCTCATTACCTTGGCTTTCTGGGTAATTGAATTGACTTGATTTCTGTACTGTCACGGTTCCTAGGATTATTTGCTTTTGGTAAGGTTTTCAGGACGTTTTACTGAGATAATGGGTGAAATGCCCAGCATATTGTACATCCTTACAAAATGTCAGTTGTGGTGCAACTATTGTTTCTACACATTGCCAGGAACATCTGTGTGACAACAGGAGAGGCCGTGCATTGCCTTAAGTTAAGCTTCGGCCTCTGGGAAAATGAAAGTGCCTCAAAGGGTCCTCACTCCACTGATACTGTGACGGTATGGAGCATTTATAAACAACCCCCACACATACAGCCAGTTGATTTTCAACAAAGATGCCTATAACACACATTTGAGAAAGGACACACTCTCTAAATTGTTGTTGTTGTGTGCCCTCGAGTCGGTATCCGACTCATAGCGATCCTCATAGGGTTTTCAATGGCTGACTGTTTCAGGATTGCCTTGGGAGCGGATTGCCAGGTCCTTCTCCCATTTTTGCGGTGCTGGGTATTGAACTCGGGACCTCAGAGACTGCAGCGCAGCACTCTACCAACTGAACTAAATCCCAGCCCAACTCTCTAAATGGCGCTGTCATAATTGGATGTCCATATGTAAAAGGAGAGACCAGACCTTTCTCTCACCAGATAAAAAAATCAACCCAAGAGAGATTAAACACATAACTGTAAAACTCCAAACTACAAAACCACTAGAAGAAAACCGGGAGAAATTCTTTGTGACATTGGTGTGGGCAAGGATTTTTTTGGATAAAAACCTTTAGCACAGGCAACAACAATAAAAATACATGAATGGGATCACATCAAACTAAAAAGGTTCTGCATGGCAAAGAAAATAACTCAGAGTGAAGAGATAGCCTACAGAATGGTAAAAAATACTTGCAAACCATTTGACAAAGATTTAAACAGTGATTTTTTTCTAAAACTTTTTGGAAATTCAATTTAATGTATTGTAAAATGATTTTTATGATACAAATAGCGTATGCTTCTTTTAGAAATCTTGGAAAATATAAACAGTTGGGAAAAATTATGCATAATTCTACATAGACAAGCATTGTTAACATCTTAGTGTCTTTCTTTTGTAGTGTTTTCTTTTTAAAAACTGGATTAATTTGTTTAAATTTATTGAATTTACTTGCTAAATATTCTGTACTCTGGGTTTTCATATATCAGATATTTTCCATATTATGAAAGGCATTTTGTAAGTGTCCTTTTAAATGATTGAATAAGTTTGCATTATGTTACTGTCCCACGGTTCACCTAGCTATTACTTTGTAGTTTAATGTGTAGATTCTAATTATTTATCGTCTTTATTATTAAGGTAATTTCTCCTTTTAGGTATTAAAAAAACCTAGAGAGGTTAAAAAATTTTTCTAGGTAGTGCTTTAAATGAATAATTATATAATAAGCTGGTGGGCTTAAGAACCATTGTCTTTCATTTTGGTGGAATGCGTTCATCTATTGATAGGAACATGGAGAAATATTTAATCTCTTGGTAAACTGGAATGATTGCTTATCAGGGACTTCAACTTGTCACTGTGTAAATTAAGTGGAAAACAAATATAAGGCAATGTCAGTGGGAGATAGCTAATGTGGCTCATTGCAAGTTCATCTGAGTTCATCAGTATTCCCTTAAGGAAAAGGCTTGTTTTCTTGTTTAGCACAGTTTGTAGATAAACTCCTGGCTTGTCATGTCATTAATCTTTTTAGTATGGCAGGCGACTTTTTCATTCTTTGTGGGTGGACCGTTGTGCCACCTGAATGTATATGCAGAGGGAAGACAGGCTGAGTTGAATTTTCTTGCTCTGTAAGATGCGTAACTTAAGACAAGTGTGGAGTGGCACGCACCTACAATCCCAGCACTTGGGAGACTGAGGCAGGATGATCATGACTTCAAGGGCCAGCCCGGGGCCAACTCCAGAGCGCTACTGCCAGGCTCCTGCTCCCCACAGTCCCTCCTCCTTGGTGAGTCCCTAATACTGATATTTTTCTCTAAATTCTGTAAGACTGCTAGAAACAGCTGGGCGCAGTTGCGCACGCCTATAATCCCAGAGGCTCCAGGATGGAGGAAAGAGGATTGCAAGTTAGAGACCAGAGGCAGTCTGCATAACTTAGTGAGACCCTGTCTCAAAAAAAAGAGTAAAACAATGGGCTGGGTGTCCAGCACTTGCAAAGCATGCAAGCACAAGGCTTGGGTTCAACCCCCGGTACCACACACACACACACACACACACACACACACACACACACACACACACACAAAAGACTGCTAGAAACTCCGCGCTGCTTCTGGTGTGTGGTTTTATTTTCTTTTAATTATTTGTCAGGTTGTGGTATCGGGCTTCGTAACACAAATTGGGAAGCACTCCCTCCTCCTCTGTTTTCTAGAAGAGTCTGTGTGAGATTGGTATTATTTCTTCCCTAAAGGTTTGATAGAACATAGTAGTGAAGCCATCTGGGAGAGGAGGTTGTGTGTGTGTGTGTGTGTGTGTGTGTGTGTGTGTGTGTATCAATTACAGATTCAATGTTTTTAGTAACTATAGGGCTACTAAGATTATATTTTGTGTGTGTGTCATTTCTCCCCCCAGAAATTTGTCTGTTTCATCAAAGTTCTCAGATGAGTTGGCCTGTGGTTGGGCACAGTATTCCCTTATCTTATAATGAGTGCAGGATCTGGCACTGTCTTATTCCTAATGCCTGTGGTTTGTGTTTCTCTCCTAGCGGTTTATCAGTTTTTTAATTTTTTTTGCAGAATCAACTTTTCACATTGATGATTTTCTGTATTGTTTTCTATTTCATTGATTATTTCTTTAGTACTCAGTTTGGGTATAATATTATGTTTTTGTTTTTTTTCCTGGCTTTTCTAGTCAAGAGTGAAATAATTTTCTTTTTTTTTCTTGTTTTCTAATATAAACATGTAATGCAGGTCTTCAAACCTGCAAAATATTGGGTTCAGCCTTGGATGTAGGGTCAATATGTAAAATTTAGAAGGCTGGGGTTTGGTTTGTGCTTAAAATGTTAATCCTATGTGTAGATAGCTGAGTAAATTTTTTTTCAATTTTTTTTTTCAAATTTTAAATAGCTGTGGTGTAAAGAAAAAACACATTAAAAGCTGAATCTGAGCCCAATTTTTCACTGGATTCAGAAAAAAATTTTTAAAAATGCTTGAACTGGCACAGGTGCAGGGTTTGTTTTGAAGTACTGCAGTCTACACACAGGATTTAAGCCCAAACCCAAACCTAAATATTAACAAATTGAAGCTGCACCCAGGCCTGAGCACAGTATTTTGTGGGTTTGAAGCTCTGAAACCTATAAATCACCCTCTAAGCACTGCTTCTGGTACCTCTCACAAATTTTGACATGGTTTCTATTACCATGCAGTTAGAAATATTTAAAAAAATTCGCTTTTATCTTATTTGGGCTTGTGCAAGTGTTGGTTAATTTTCTAGCACCTAGGGAGTTTGTACATAGGCTGTTATGGTTGATTTCTGTTTTAATACTTTTATGGTTAGAAAATATACTCTATGATTTCTATCTTTTAAAATTTATTGAGATTCATTTTACAGCAGAACATATGGTCTGTCTTTGTGAATTTCCCACAAGCACTTGAAGAGTTATGTTCTGCAATTGATGTGTATAACATTCCATAAATGTCAATTAGGAGAAGATATTTTCTATTTTGTTCAAATCTATGTCTTTATTGATTTTTCTTGTCTATTCTTATTTTAACAAAGGGGTGTTAAAACCTCCAACTTTAGAAAAATTGTGAATATTTCTACTTCTTTATTTTTAAGAAAATCTTATTGATATATTTGAAGCTTACAACATCATGTTATGGGATATATATTGTTGTTGTTAGGTGCTGTTGAGCTGGGTCTGACTCATAATGAGTCTGTGTACAACAGAACGAAACACTCCGGACACTGTGCCATGCCCGGCACTATGCCAGTGCTTCTCTGCTATTCATAGGGTTTTGATGACTGATTGTTTTGGGAGTAGGCTGCTGGGTCCTTCTCTAAGCCTACAGCACCCAACATTTCCACATGGTCTCCCATGTAAGGACTAACCAGGCCCAATCCTACTTAGTTTCCAAGACCAGGCAGGATCTGGCGCCGGGGTGGCGCCACAGCAGACATGGGATACTTACAGGTAGTAAAATGGTTCTCTCGTGAAACAGATTAATACAGCTATCATTTTATCTAGTTACTTTTCCTGTGACAAGGATAGCTAAAATGTACTCATTTAACAAAATCCCTAATGCAATACAATTTTATTAATGTCCTCGTCATGGGGTGCATTAGCTCTGTGGACTTGCTCATTCTGTGTGCCTTCTGCTTTGCATCCTTTGGCCCGCACCCTTCATTTACTCTACTGTTCCACTTGTGATAACCTCTGGCTCATTCCCATCTCTATGCATTGTTGTTGTTGTTAGGTGCCCTCGAGTCGGTATCCGACTCATAGAGACCCTCATAGAGTTTTTCAATGGCTGAGTGCTTCGGGATTGCCTTGGGAATGGATTGCCAGGCCCTTCTCCCATTTTCGCGGTGCTGGGAATTGAACTCGGGGCCTCAGAGACTGCAGCATAGCGTTCTACTCACTGAGCTAAATCCCAGCCCCTCTCTATGTATTAGAGCTCTTTATTTTTATTTTTTTGCGGTACTGGGGGTTGAACCCAGGGCCTCACACTTGCATGCTCTGCAAGTGCTGGACCACTGAGCTGCATCCACAGCCCATTTTTTTACTTTTTGAGACAGGGTCTCACTAAGTTATGCAGACTGCCTCTGGTCTCGAACTTGCAATCCTCCTGCCTCTGCCTCTGGAGCTGCTGGGATTATAGATGTGGGCCACTGCGCCCGGCCAAGCTCTTCTTTTAAATAAACAATTCACATGTAAGTGAGATTATACAATATTTTTACTTCTGTCTCTGGCTTATTTCACTTAGTATAATATTCTCCATGTCCTCCATTCATGTTGTGGCAAGTGGCAGAATCTCCTTTTTGAAGACTGAAAATTATTCCAGTGTACCTTTTATGTGTACTGCATTCTCTTTATCCATTTGTCACATCAATGATGTTTATCCTGAGTACCGTGAATAGTGCTGCAATGAATAGGGGAGTGTGGGTGCCTGGTTTCATCTCCTTGGGTATATACCCAGCAGAGGGCTGTCTGGGCTGTCTGGTAGAGAGAGTTTTACTTTCTTTAGGGACCTCCATACTGCTTTCTGTGATGCTGTACTAATAATGCACTCCCACTGACAATGTACCAGGCTTCCCTCAATGTACCAGGCTTCCCTCATCTCCACATCCTCACCAACATTATTATTATGTTTAATGATAAATAATGTTCATATAAAAACATGTTAGATTTGGCCCTGGCTTTTTTTTTTTTTTAATTTTTGCGGTACTTGGGGTTGAACCCAGGACCTCGCGCATGCATGCCCTGCAAGTGCTGGACCTCTGAGCTGCGCCCCCAGCCCATTTTTTTACTTTTTGAGACAGGGTCTTACTAAGTTACGCAGACCGCCTCTGGTCTCAAACTTGGCGATCCTCCTGCCTCCACCTCCTGAGCTGCTGGGGTTACAGGCGTGTGCCACCGCGCCCGGCTTGTTTTTCTGTAAGGGAAAAGTACCAGAATTGATTCTGGAGGCATAATTTCAGATTGTATCAGTGTATGTTTCCCTCTCCACTCTTTTTCTTTGTTTTTTTTTTTCTTCCACATTTGGAGAAAACAATGCGCATCTTTCTCTTCCTATTCTCTACCTAGTTAGAATACTATAACTGACTTAATGGAAACATGGTCATCGCAGGTGATTAGAAGAAATGAGAATAAACTGAAATCATGATGTGCTGGTTTTCATGCCAGTGTCAACTCTTGAAATGCCAGATGGCCCGTGAATTGTTTATGGCCAAAAGTTCAATGATCACATTTTCCGCTTCTATAAAGAATATTATAATTAGGCGACAGCCAGTTTTCATTAAAAATGTCCTTTTGTCTGCATGATTTCTTTAGTTTCTCGGGTGGAAAACATAGCTTCCAAGGGCATCAGATGCTCTAATTTGACTGAAATCATTGCTGGATAGCTTGATTAAAATGAAATGAGATATATTGGTTTTTAGTGAAATAACTGAAGGTGTTATCGCTTCCCACTGACCCAATCATATGCTTTGAGAATGATAAGATTTATTCCAGGTTCCACTCCAGCTTGGCACGTGGAGCAGACATCAGCAGCTGCCAGGTCCTTCGGCTGTCTTACCTGGGTTAGGGTGGTCCGGGGTACCAGTGGTTAGGTCTCATCTGTCAGGATCGGAGAACTCAGTCAGCACGGCTCCTCTGTGTGACCTGGAGAAAATCCTCTGACCGGCTCAGGCCCTCGTGACCTAAGCACTTCCTCGGAGGTCCTTCTTGACACTGTCTCACTGGGGACGAAGTTTCTAACTTGAATTTTTGGCACGCGCATGTGTGTGTGTAAGCAGTGGCTAGAATAAAAATGTATGTGTGTGGCCGGGCATCACCAGGCACAGTAGGAGAGGTGTGCCCTGCCGCCATCACAGGGCTTAGCGGATATTGAGGTCCCCTCACCGAGAGGCTCCTCCACAGGAAAACAGCAGGCCTGAAGCACAAACAGAAGGCTCCCTGATGAGAAGGCTCCACGCGTTGCTTTGCCTCACTCCAGCCTGTGATCCACAGCTTAGGTCATATGCTGTGTGACTTCTTGGATAACCTTGCAGATGGCATTAGGCATCACAAACAGATTCGTTTCTTTATCCATCTTAGCCACATTTACTGAGAGTGTGTGGAGCTGGTATAATTCAGCCTAATAACATCCCTGGGGCCGGGCTTTAGCTCAGTTGGTAGAGTGCTGTGCTGCAGTCTCTGAGGTCCCGAGTTCAATTCCCAGCACGGGAAAATGGGAGAAGGACCTGACAATCCATTCCCAAGGTAATCCTGAAACAGTCAGCCATTGAAAACCCTATGAAGGTCGCTATGAGTCAGATACTGACTCGGCGGCACCTAACAACAAGAACAACCTCTATTTCTGTTAGAAAATGGAGTTCATTGGACTGGCCTGGGTTGCTCCGAATAAAACAAAATAAAAGCCACCCACTTTTACTTCTGTTCGATTAACTTTTATTTTGTTTTGATTTTCTCTTCAGAAAAGAAAGATGTGACTCAGAGCCTGGAGAACTACACGTCCAAGTGCCCCGGCACCATGGAGCTCATCACCCTCCCGGACGGCCTCACGCTGCCCCCGGTGCCCTTCACCAAGCTGCCCATCGTCAGGTGAGGTGGCCGGGTGGTGGCAGGACCCCACACCACGCTCCAGGGTGCCACCCTTGGCCTTTAACGAGCTTCTGCTGGGCGTGGTTCAGGTCCGAACCTTGTTGAGGTGGGCTGCAGGTGGAAGTGTGAGAGTCGAGGCTGGAGACAGCCCGTGCCCAGCAGGTAGCAGAGCCACAGGCAGACCTGGGCCTGCCGGTTCCTCCTGAGCATCCTGGCCGCCAGGCTGGGCTGGAAGCCGGCGCGTCTGGCCCTTCTCCTCCTCACAGGGGCCTCCTTGCCGGCCTCCCAGGTGTAGGCGGCTGCTCTCCTGCTTGGTGCCTTTGCTGGCTCCCGTCTCTGTCAGTTGGTGCCCACTACCTGCCTCAGGCTCCCCCTGCGGGTTGCTGGCCCCACGTGGCTGCTGCCACCTTGGTACAAAGCAATCCTAGGGCCCATGGCATGCGCTGCCTACTTTTACATGGGAGCTGCCCCTTTGCACCACCCTGTGCCCCTAGCTCTCCTCATAGCTTGTGAGATGTTAGAAAGCCCAGGCCCTTGGGCTTATGCAAAGTGCCTGCTTAAAGGAGGTTTATGAACTAATCTCGTCAAGTGATTTGTGAATCTCTGAAAGATTTGCTTGAAGAGTGAAAAGAAATAATTGAAATTTGGCCTTTTATTTTTTTATTTTTTGGCACTGGGGGTTGAACCCAGGGCCTCACGCTTGCATGCTTTCAAGTGCTGGACCACTGAGCTTCACCCCCAGCCCATTTTTTTTACTTTTTGAGACAGGGTTTCACTAAATTACGTAGACTGCCTCTGGTCTCGAACTTGCGATCCTCCTACCTCTGCCTGCCGAGTCGCTGGGATTACAGGCATGCGCCACCTCGCCCAGCTGGCATTTTGCTGTTGAGCAGAAGTACTGTAACCCTAGGGGTCCTCATAAGAAACGCGCTAAACCTGTTGGAAATGTTCCTGGCTTGGGTGCCATTTCCCAAGCCTCATTGGCCTTGAAGCGGAGGGGCCTGGGCTGGCCTCATGGGCCGGCTGCCTCATGCGGGAGAGTGACTTAACCTCCTGGATGTCGGTGTCCTTACCCCTCCACCCCTGCACAGAATCGAGAACTAAAACCCACAGCATTAAGGTGTTATCCAAATGCTATGAAGTGCTATGTGAAAGTATGTGGCATGGTGCTTAATAAGCGCTGCTTTTCTTTCTCTCTGTATTTCCTTGAAGGCAAGAGTCGTTTGGCCAGGCAAAACGTTCACGTGGCCGCATTGAGAATTGTGGGCAAGGTTACCGGACATAGAATTGAGGGCAGGAGGGGTGGCTGGCACAGAAGTCCCTGGCATGCTCTGCCTGCATCTTAAGGTGTTGAGGAGGGCATTTACGGGGCCATTCATAGGACAGAGCAAAGAAGCCACTCTGAGAAGGTGCTCTGTGGCCCCTGGGGGCATCTTGGACAGGCTTGCAGCGCTATGGCGCATGGCCTGAGAAAGGGCTTAGTCACTCTGCGGTCCGTGCTGCTTCCTTGTCCTCCCACCCCAGCTAGTACTGGAGGATTGAATCCAGGGCTTTGCATATGCTATGCCAGTGCTCTGTGAGCTGTACCTCTGGCCCCTTTAAAACTTTTTGATGTTGAGACAAAGTCTTGCTAAATTACGCAATCTGCCCCTGGCCTCAAACTTGGAATCTTCCTGCCTAAGCCTCCTGAGTAGCTGGGATTATAGGTATGCGTCATGGCACCCAGCTGCTTCCTTGTCCGTGATATGAGCTAGACAGGAAAGGGTCCCTTCTGGGTTTTTCTGTGAATAAGATTTAAAGTGGAATGTATTTGATTTCTGGATTAAGGGTATGATTCATTTTTTTTTAAAAAAATAAAAAGCTAGAAAAGACTTTCTTAATAATTTTTTATCTGCATCATGACTTGGACCATTTTTCAATTTAGAAAACCTTGTATTAGAGAACATTCTGAGCTGTGTGGAACATTCTGGGCTTCTGATGTGGTGTTTGGATGTCCAAGTGCCCGGGTCTCTTGTCAGTGAGGCTGGGGAGGCTGGTTCTCAGGGCCTGAGAACCAAGAAGGGAAAGCCCTGTCCTCATAGACCCTCAGGATGGGTGGGCTGGTCACTGAGGTAGCCCTACAATTGAACTTTGGGTCTGTGGGTTTGTTCTTCACCAGTTTATGATCTTGGGCAAGGATGGAGCCTCTCGAAGCTTTGTTTTCCTCATCTTTAAAATGGGCTTAAAATTGCTCCCAGGATTGGCTGGTTTTGTTTAAGCCCCGCTGATGCTCACAGAAGTGTGAGCATAGTGCCTGGCACACAGCAAACTCTTATTATGTCTCAGTTTTCTCGTTGGGGAGATTTTTACACCCAGATTTCCAAATAGTTAATTGGCTGAAATGTACTATAAAAGGAGTGTCCAACCTTTTGGCTTCCCTGGGCTGCATTGAGTGAAGAGGAATTTTCTTGGGCCACACATAAATTATATAGTTAGTGCATAGACATCATAAGACATCTTCTAAAAAATATTTCTTATCATAAAGTTTAGAGGTATGAGAGAAATACAAAACTAGTGAGAAATTTGACATTGTTTTTGTAAAACTAATCTATCAATGTTGGGCCCGATGGATGTCATTGCAACTCTCAGTGAGTTTTAAGTAGATTTTATGATGGTCGGTTTGCGGCCTCTAGAACTGGTTGAATTAGATTTTCAAAAATGGTATTGGTAATTGCTGCATTTTACTTGCCAAGTTGCCAAAAACTCATGTAATTTCTGGTGTCCCCCTAACCCTTTAACCCCCATCAGGACATGGATGTTGAAAAGGGAATGTGTATTGTTGTACCCGTCAGCTCAACCCCAGAAAAATACTTCAAGACACAAATGGATCGAGAGCAGAAAAGTTTATTTAGACCAGCTGGCCGGCTACTTTCAGTACCGGGAGTGGACTTTCAGAAAGTAGCAGCCAACTCACAGTGGTTAGGGGCTTTATAGGGTAGGGGCAGAGAAGCAAGGCTACAGACGTGAGAATACTTTAGCGGTTAATGGAGAGGGGGTACAGAATAATTTTTCATTTCTCAGAAGTCAGCCTTACTCACAGGAATTCCAGGCATCAGCTCTCTGGTTAGTTTATCATTTATCACTTTCTCTGTGACGTAGTTTCCCTTATCAAAGGACTTTGAAGTCTGGCTGAGGCTGGTCTGCAAAGCGCCAGTGGGATCATGACAAGCCTTTTTCTGTAAACTTTTTCTGTTCCCACAGTATGAATTTGACCGAAGGTCAAGAGAGTGGGGGGAAAAAGTATTTTACAAACTCATATTATGCTTTGCAGTTATTTTGCTAAACAGAGTCTTGTTTCCATTGTAGTATAGAGTTTCTGGAAATAAAATACTTAATGTCATATATGTTTGATTTGAAATTGATAATCAAAAGGTAGCATTGAATAGCTGTGAATTGTTTTGAATTCAACCTGATTATTCTTGACTGACTAGATGCGGGCGATGGTACTAATCTGCCTCATGTTACCGACTGTGACATATTTACCCTTATTTGAAGATTCAAATTTGAAACTGTGGGGCCACCCTAGTATGTTGTGTAGAAGCATTAGATGTCTTTCTATAAACACGCGCCATATCACTTTGGAACTTCAAAACTGGAACCATGCATGGGGGACACAAAGAAAATACATGCTAAAAATCCCGATGTGAAAAGATTTTGTGGGGCTGCATTACTTAGCTGTTCTGGGCCATAGGTGGCCCGTGGGCCATAGTTTGGACGTGTGTATACTATAATATTACATTAACACTTTCATCCCTTTTTCGTTTAAAAACATGTGCCAGAACAGATTGGGTAAAAGTGTAACAGTTAATATTTAGGTGGATGCCGTTTGGTCACCTTCCGTCATTGTCTGGTCTTCCGGCCATATTGTAGAGCTTTTCTGACAACAGCTGCATCTGTCTGGCCTTCTGGCACCCTTTTTCTTGCCTGATATGGTCACAGAGTATTTTCTTTTTTTTTTTTTTTCTTTCTTTCTTTCTTTTTCTTTTCTTTTCTTTTTTCTTTTTTTTTGCATACTGGGAGTTGAACCCAGGCCTTGCGCTCGCATGGTCTGCAAGTGCTGGACCACTGAGCTGCACCCCCAGCCCATTTTTTTACTTTTTGAGACAGGGTCTCGCTAAGTTATTCAGACTGCCTCTGGTCTTGAATTTGTGATCCTCCTGCCACCGCCTCCCAAGCCGCTGGGATTACAGGCATGCGCCACCACGCCCGGCGTCACAGAATATTTTCTAAAGTTTGATTTTATCTACTACCCCCTTCCTGTGTAAACCTGTTCTTGGCGGTTTTTGGAGCCTCTCAGCTGGTGAAGTGAGCCCTTTGTCCTCGTAACTGGCCCCCGTGCAGTTTGTGCCGGGGCTAGTGCAGACTTGGGAAGAAGCAGGGCACAAGGCTGGTTGTTGTTGTTGTTGTTAGGTGTCGTCAAGTCGGTATCCGACTCATAGCGACCCTCTGTACAACAGGGGAAATGCTATGTCAGTGCTTCTCTGCTGTTCATAGGGTTTTCAATGGCAGATTGATTTTTGGGAGGGGGTTGCCAGGTCCTTCTCCCAAGCCTACAGCTTCTGGTGTTCCCAGGCGGTCTCCCATCCAGGTACTAACCAGGCCCGACCCTGCTTAGCTTCCGAGATCTGACGGGATCGGATGCCACAGGGCTACCGCTGCAGGCACAAGGCTGGTGCACACCTGTAAATCCCAACAGTCGGGGAGCGGAGGCAGGAGGATCGCAAGCTTGAGGCCCACCTGGGCTACATAGTGAGACCCCGTTTCAAAACAACCACCACCATCACAACAAACTAAACCCAACAAAAACAAAACAAGAGAAGCTTGCCGAGCGCAAGTGCTGGCCAGGTCGGATTTCTGCACCGCTCCCCGGGGCTCTCGCCATCGGAGAGCCGGAAGAACCAGAATAAGGCGCCGCCTGGGCTCTGGAGCTCTTAGGCTCAGGCATTTCCTTCTCCCTGTTGAAGCAAGATCGTTTCTGTCCAACGGTAAGGCCCGTCTCCTCCTGCTGGAGTGGCGTCGGGGCCACGTCGTGGTCCTGTGGGGCATGCTGTGCAAGTGTCCCTTCAGGTTTGGGAAGGAGGGACACAGCTGGTACAGCTCCTGCTGTGTCTCGTTCATGTCAAGTATTCATGAAGTCCCTTCCCGTGAACGGCACAAACCCCACAGCGCTGTGTTCAGTGGTTGCGTCTCCCGTACGCTGTAGTTCATTGTGCGACTTCGAAGGCGCAGGTGACTTCTCTGCACCTGCGTTTCCTTCCCCTGGGCTGGGGCAGATGGTGCCTCTCCACCACGCCTGCGTCCTCAGGAACCCCAGGGCCCTCTGCAGATGCGGGGTCTGATGGGAGTTTAAGGGACCTCCCCTGTTGTTAGAAGTCCCCCCACTACTTCCTGACCTCAGCGATTGCTTTTGTTTGTACACATCAAATGAAGTCACCTGAATTAAGTTCCATCAGGCTATCAAGAAAAGATGATGCAACTTATTTTTAAAAAACTCGTGTTATCTAAAGGCAAGAAGTCTCAGAGCTTGAAAGTAGACAAGTGCAGTCATGTCGGACTGATTATCTGCCCATCCATCCATCCATCTTGCCATGGACTCACTGGTTTCTCTCATGCATTTTCATAATGACAAAGTCTGTCCTATCATTGTGTCCACACTCACGCTGTCCCTGGTCAGGCTCACGGAACCCTTTCAAGATGGCACCTGTGGCCTTTGTCCCCCCTGCCATCTTTGCTGGCCTCTCTCTTTGGTGACACAGAAGGAAGCCCTGGGCTTATTCTGCCCCTGCTCAGAGCCCAGCACCCATCTCTTCCGAGAGTCCCGGTTCCTTTCATCTGCGTGTGGACGTGAGGTCTGGTGCTGTGTGTGCTCACTGGGCTTTTGACCACTGTTCTCAGTGGACAGACGGAGGCAGTCTGTCTGTCTTGCGTATATTCTGCACACCCATGTGCATGTCTGCATTTATTTCTGCCTCTGTTTATGTGTATTGAAACCACGGGTGCATATGGGTGCCTTTAAATGCATGGGAGAGCAGGGAGGAGATGCACCCCTCGAGAGCACACCCCATGACCTGTTTCCTCCACCCTGTCCCACTTCCTGATGTCCATTCAGCTAACAGCCCAACAGTAGATGAATCCAGTGACAAGAGTGAGTGGCCTCCGGATCGAATCAGCTCTCAGCACTGCTGTGGGACCAAGCAACAGGAGCCTTTTGGGGGACACTTCATATGCAAACCATAATAGCCTCCATGTCCAGTACCCTGGAACACGGATTTTACCAGTTTCATATCAAAAAAATTCAAGACAGATACTGTAAATCACTGCTGTAGACATAGCAAGAACTCAGTGATATGCAGATTGGAGGGCTAGCATTCATTATATTGCTGAATAAATTAGTTAAAAAAAGTCGACATCAGTGAGTCAATTTTTAGAGCTGCTGAATAGAACTGTTAGATACAAAGTAATTTATTGTCTTCAACTTAAAAATCTGATTTTTTTTGGGTAGGTGGTTGGAGGCATTTTCTTTTCTGTTTTTAGCAACTTGTAGGAAAATAGTCACCCGTCCCCTGAAGCGTGGGTGTGTGAACTGGGCTCACCCCAAAGTGGTTTCAAGTAATTATGATGTAGGTCAGTAAGAAAAGGAGCCAAAATCAACTCCAGCTGAATTCCATTCTGGAATTCAATTAGTCGGATGGTACCGAGGGTCCAAGATGGGCTTGGCTGCAGCTCCCTGCCCGGGGCTTGGTGGAGGTCACAGTGATCTCTGCCAGAGGCTGCAGCCTGTTGCCAAATACTGCTGCCCTGGTCTCAGCAGAGGGCAGCCGGTTAGAACTGGGAGCTGCCTTTGTTCCTACACAATTTCCACAGGAAGGGTGAGGTATGTGCACAGAAGCTAATGGGAGACTGTCAGACCCCCAGTGACCATGCTGTAGATTACTCAAGAAGAAATCGGAGTGGAGTTCAGGGGCCAATCAGCTTTAGTTTAGGGCTGGTGATGGCGCAGCAGGGAGTCACTGAGTGTTTTTCTATGAACTAACATTGAGCTCCTTCAACCTAGCATGGAGCTCTGGAGTTAATGAAGGTATTTTAATGGGTAAAGACCCACCCTTCCCACCAGAGTGAGCTTTGAGTGGCTTTGAGTGGGCTTCAGTGTGCTAAAAACTTAAATTTTTAATTTTTTTTTTTTTGAGACATAGTCTCACTGGCTGGTTTTAAAGTTGTGGTCCTCCTGCCTGAGCCTCTTATGTGCTGGGATTGCAGGCTTGTGCCACTGTGGCTGGCTTAAGTTTTTAACTTTACTGTTTGAGGAAGTAGTGTAAGCATTTTTTCAAAAAGAGGCTTTGAGGCTTAACATTCTGGGCAGATTTTCAGCCTCTGAGACATGGTTAGGCTGCAGCCTCCATGGTCTTACCAGGTTCCTAACACAGTCCAGAATGTCTTCTTGTCCTCGGTTCTTGTCAGCCCTGACCTCACTAAGCATTTTGTGCCTGTGGGCTGCTTGGGGACAATAGAAATGTACAGTAATATTTAGGGGTGAGGGTAGCTGGCCTTGCCTTTCCTACCTGGTGGCGTGGCTTGCCCCTCTCTGTGTTACCAGACCCATGGGGCAGTGTGCCCTCCATGTCACTGCAATACAGGACAGATATGGGGAGTTTGTCACTGCCTGTTAGGAGGTGTCCACCAAGTGCCTAGATATGTTTTCCCTGGGATTAAAAGCCAAGGAGGAAAAAGTAGTTTTTTCCTGTGTCATTCTTCCCAACCAACCTATTTGGCATCACTGTCCTGGTTGGATTCTGCTGCTGCTTAGTGTGATCCCAGTTAGCCATCAGATGTGGAGGAAACCTAAGGGTTAAAATGTCAATGGTTTCCACAAGGAATCTATAAAAATAATCTTGGACTGACTTGGGGTCAAGATGGCAGAGTAAAGGTAGCTTCTGTGCGACATGGTAAAACAAAGGTGTCAGAACAGAAAGGCGTGGGCTCTTTTCCAAAGGAAGAAGGTCTAGGGAAGGACAGAGGCCAGAGAGGAGATTGTGAGATGGTCCCAGGCTGCAGGACGGAGCTGAGCAGCAAGAGGGACTGAGCAGGACACCTCTGCAGCTGCAGCTGTCCGTGGGGGAGGGGAAATGGAACCCTCATCTAAAGAGGTCACCCGACAGCCCTGGCCATCAGATGGGCAGTCTCACAGGACAAGCCCACAGTCCTTGAGGCCCTTGAACTCTACTGGAGGTTTGGTGATTCAGTGGCTTTTCCTGACTAGGGGGCTCGGCATTGGAGAAGTGACTCTCTTTTCCATGCTCCATGTCAGTGTACCAAGGGAAACCCATCAGAATGACAGCAGACCTCGTGGCACGAGCAGTAGAATCTAGGAGAGGGTGGGTTCAAGCCCTGAAAATAACCGCCAACCAAGATTATCATGTCCATCAAAGTTATTTAAAATTGATGGAGAAATAAGGATCTCCCAAGACAAGCACACTCTAAAGCAATCCATGACCACCAAGCCAGCATTGCAGAGGACATAGAAAGGAGCCCTACATACATAGGTGGAACAAATACAATCTCTACTACAAGAGCACAGGAAAGAATAAACTTCACACAGAGAACAGACAAAGAGAACGAGGAAAGAATCAGTCATGTCTGACTCAAAAAAACCCCAGAATATCCTGAATATAAATAAGAGAGAAAGAAAAGAACAAATAGAATGTAACTCAACTGGGAAAACACTCAACACAGTTATAAGAACCAGCACACCTTTGTCAATAATAACCTTAAATATAAATGGTTTTAACTCTCCAATTAAAAGACATAGATTAGTGTTGTTGTTGTTAGGTGCCGTCAAGTCGGCATCCGACTCACAGCGACCCTCAGGGTTTTCAATGGATGACTGTTCCGGGATTGCCTTGGGAGTGGATTGCCAGGTCCTTCTCCCATTTTTGTGGTGCTGGGAATCGAACTCGGGACCTCAGAGACTGCAGAGCGGCGCTCTACCAGCTGAGGTAAATCTCAGCCCCATAGACTAGATTAAAATGTAAGACCCAACAATTTGTTGTCTGCCAGAAACACATCTCACTGTAAGGACACCCACAGACTGAAAGTGAAAGGCTGGAATTTGATATACCAAGCAAGTAGAAGCCCAGAAACAGAGAGGAGTAGCCATCCTTATGTCAGACCAAATTGGCTTCAAGTTAAAACTGTACAAACTGTACAAAGAGACACAGAGCACATGGATACCACAGGATGTGTCAGTGTCCCCGCCAAGCCTGCCCATCTCCCGCCCTTACCCTTGTCCTGCCTGTCTCGGGCCTGGGAGTATTCCAGGTCTCAGCCACCGTCTTGCCAGACCGGTCACCAAGGGGACAGCGTCTCTTGTCACCATCACTGTGCAGCCATGGGGCCTTGGCCGTGTACTTCACTGCCCTGGGCCACTTTCTCAGTGGTGAGGGGAGATGACAGCGGTGATGACACAGGAAGATGACCCAGCTGAGAGGGTGGTTGAGGTGTTTGACTGAGGCAGCACCTGGGCGGTGGGATGCGGCGCCTGAGGCCCTTTCCCACTGCTTGTGCCTGGGCTGAGCCTGTGGATGTACAGCTAATCCCGTGAACCACACAGAGGGGGCCTCCTAGGCCAGACTCTGGCTTCCACTCGCTGCGGGCAGCCGACCAGGAGGGGGAGAGGCAGAGAGCAGAGCCGCGTCTGCTGAGCAGGGCCTCGCCCCAGGTCCCCGAGGGCCCAGGCTCCGTGTGCCTCTTGGGAAAGGGCAGCTTGTCGTGGAGAGCACAGAGCCCTTTCCCAAGGCCGTGCAGCTGGTGAGGGGTGCGGGGATGCTTCACCCCAGCCCTTCTGCCTCCAAACCATCCTGGGCCCAGTTGGCAATGGCTCAGAGGGATGTGGCTGCTCCCCGAACCTGGGGCGTCACTTCCTGACGTGGGCTGGCCCCCGAGTTCACGTGGCCCAATCTGCTGCCTGTCCTGCAGAGTTTGAGTGCCCTCCCTTTCCTTAATTTCTCTTGTGCTTTCCCTGATTTGCTGTGGGGGGCTTGTGTGCAGAGAGCAGGTGACAAAGCCGCTGATACCGCTGTGTTCTGTTTGAAATGATAGGCGCGTGAAGCTGCTGAGCCTCCCTGCCAGCCTCCGGCCACAGAAGGTGAAAAGCTTGCTGGGTCAGAACGTGTCCACCAAGAGCCCCTTCATCTACTCGCCCATCATCGCGTACAACCGTGGAGAGGAGCGGAACAAGAAGATAGGTAGGCGCAGCCCGGCGTCTTCCCTGTGCTCTGCCCCCTGGAGGCTGGCGGCTCGTCTGGGTTTCCAGGACAGAGTTTCCAGCCTGTGTGTGTGTGTGTGTGTGTGTGTGTGTGTGTGCACATTTGTATGTGCACGTGAGTATGCACTCTCACGTACGTTTATTTCCTTCGCTGACTTTGTCTGCAAGTTTCCCATGGATCTCATTGTTAAAAATCTGTTTCATAAAAGGTGATTTTGTAGAAGTTCCAGAAACCAGACCTGGGCATCATGTGGCAGAAACAGGGAGCACGTGTGTGACTCTTCTGGTCTCTCCCTCTTATAAAGCCACCAGGAAAGCCACAGATGGTGGCGCCTGCCTGTAATCCCAGCACTCAGGAGGTAGAAGTCAGGGGGTTGCTGCAAATTTGAGGCCAACCTGGGCCACGTAGCAAGTTCCAGGCCAGCTACACTACAGAGCTTAGACCCTGTCTCAAAAGAGTCGGGGGGAAGAGCTTGAGAGAGAGCAAAGGAGCGAGGAAGCGAGCGAGGCAGCACCAGAATCCAGTCACACGGCTCCCCCATGACCCCATCTACCCCTGATTCCCTCCTGAATGTCTCACCAAAAACACCACAGTCAGATTAAGTTTTCACCACCTAATACTTCATAATGGGGGTTAAATTTCAGAACATGAGTGCCTGGGGGGGATGCCTTCAAACCACATCCAAACCATGGCAATATTCAATAAGTTATATGAGATATTCGTATTACAAAGTAGGCTTGCTGGGTGCGGTGGCTCATGCCTGTCATCCCAGTGGCTTGGGAGGCGGAGGCAGGAGGATCACAAGTTCGAGACCAGAGGCAGTCTGCATAACTTAGCGAGACCTTGTCTCAAAAAGTAAAAAAAAAAAAAAAAAAAAAAAAAGGGCTGGGGGTGCAGCTCAGTGGTCCAGCACTTGCAAAGCATGCAAGTGTGAGGCCCTGGGTCCAACCCTCAGTACCACAAACAAATAAAACAAAAAAACCAAAACCAAACAAACAAACAAAAAGTAGGCTTTGCGTTTGATGATGTTGCCTAACTATATGCTACTGTTAAGTGTTCTGAGCACATTAAAGGTAGCCTGGGCTAAGCTATTATGTCTGGCAGGTGACGTGTATTAAACACATTTTTGACTTAGGATATTTTCCACGTATGATGGGTTTATTGGGGTGTAAATCTAAGAGGATCTATATGTCCCTACCTTCAACAGATTTTCCAATTGAGTTCATGCAGGCAGGTCACAAACACAGGGGAAGATGAAGATTGAGACAAGATGTCAGCAGGCACACCTGGTTTCTTACCCGATGACCTTGAGCCCACCATAAGCACCGGGAGACCTGGGAGCGGGAAGCCAGTGCAGGCCCCAGCATGCTTACCTCCAGGGAGTGGGGCGGGTGTCCCACAGTGTGGCTCCAACTGTTACAGCTATTTGTTGTGAAAATGAGAAGAAAGTGGAAAAGGCATGGGGTAATGCCTTGGAAAGCGGCAAGTGGTACTGAACGTTGGCAAATTCCAGAAAACACGAGCCCTGCGTGTACTGTACGCTGCGCTTAATATGCGTGCACGTGTGTATGTGTGCAAGAGTCTGCGAAATTCCATTCTTAGTCTTTGAATTAGAAAGGTGGCTCCAGCTTCTGATACCTTTTTGGCAATATCCTGGTCAGTGAGTACCTTCGGGAGGCTTGAAGAGTCCCGTCTCTGTAGTCTGTTTCCAGTTTCTGCAGCTGAGTCCTGCCACTCTCCCAAACATGATGTCCTTCTCCAGGGTTTGGTCCCTCCTGACTACATGTTCAAAATACATAAGACGCAGTCTAGCCATCCTTGCTTCCAAGGAGCACTCTGGTTGCACTTCTTCTAGGACAGATCTTTTGGTTCTTTTGGGGTGTAAGTGACCCCAATACCACCTGCTAATGCTGCCAGCCTGTGGGCCAGTGAGGTGCTGCAGCCTATGTGGCTCTGTAGCAAGATGGGTGCCTTCTCGTTTGCTTTCATTTCCATGATGCTGAATTTGGCAGGCTGGCAACGACGCAGCCCGCCCAGGACAGCAAGAAACATCATTTGCTGCATCAAAATGGTGGTGACGACTGGCTTAGCTTTGTTTCCGACAGCTGGCGGAAAAACAGTGAATTGTTCATCTCAGGGTGATGGTGATGCCCCCTGCCTTGTTGGACAAGTGCAATGCTAGAGGTCTGAATGGAACCCTGTGAGAGGAACAACAGCAACAAAAAGATCAACTAACCTGGAGGTCTTGTGTTTGTGTTTTGTAGATTTCCAGTGGGTCCAAGGAGACGTGTGTGAGGTCCAGCTGATGGTCTACAACCCGATGCCGTTTGAGCTCCGCGTGGAGAACATGGTACACACCAGCCATTAGGCCTTTTTGGACTTAAAACACGAGTGTAGCATTAAGTTATATTTTTGCTTAATATTTGAAACCTATATCTTATGATATGGGAGAAGGACCTGGCAGTCCACTCCCAAGGCAATCCCGAAACAATCTGCCATTGAAAACCCTCTGAGGGTCACTATGAGTTGGATACCGACTCCACAGTACCTAACAACAACAACAATATATCTTATGATGCCTGCTGCCGTAGCCCTGTGGCATCCAGTCCCATCAGATCTCAGAAGCTAAGCAGGGTTGGGCCTGGTTAGTACTTGGATGGGAGACCGCCTGGGAACACCAGGTGCTGTAGGCTTGGGAGATGGACTGAGCAACCCACTCCCAAAAATCAATCCACCATTGAAAACCCTATGAATAACAGAGAAGCACTGACAATAGTGTTTCACCTGTTGTGCGCAGGGTTGCTATGGGTCAGATACTGACCCGACAGCACCTTACAACAACAACAACATCTTATGATGTTCATCTGTTTTTATGTCAGTTTTATCAAATATTATGAGCCGCTTGTGAGTAAAGCCCATGTCTTTATGCTTGACACAAGAAATTTTTATTTTTTTGTGGTCCTGGGGACGGAACCTCGGGCCTCCCACACGCTGGGAAAGCACTCGACCCCTGCACCACCCCTGGCCTTCAGTAAATGTGTGGATCCACAAACTTCAGATTTACACACCTGCTGAGCTCAGTTGACTGAACATGGGGTTTGGAATCCTCACTCTGTAGTGCACGTGAGCGTAGCCCGGGCTACAGAGCCTGCATTCTGCCTGCCGTGCAGTGACACCAGCAGTGTTTACTTGTGACAAGGTGGCCAGCTGGCCCGGGCCCCAGGGAGGGCCCCTCTGTAGCGTAGAGAAGACCCGCTGCACCTGGCGACTGGTGTCTCAGGTCTGTGACCCTGGCGTTCAGCTCCTCAGCCCCCGGGAGCGTGTCCCTCACTTTGTAGTCACTCCCTCTGAGACACTCCGCCCTGTCCGGGGTCAGGGGAAAGAGGTTCGCGCTGGCTCTCCAAGCCCCGCCCTCCCCATGGGACTCCCTTCCTCGTGCCTTCTCCGGGTTGCTGTGCGGTGCTGCTGTGTCGCTTTGCAGAGATGCACTGACTGTCGCTGTGGCTGGTGTCCCCTGGGGTTCCTGACTGGCGTTCAGTGAGCAGCAGGCTGTTCATGCAGGTGTCTCGCTGAGTCCCCACCACGCAGCATGCCTGGCATCACGCCTGGCGTGGGGGCGGGGGTTCTGGAGACCTGTTTGGCCGATGCGCAGATGTGTTGTCTAGGTAGTGCTGGGAAACTCCACTGCGTGGAAGCCCGCAAGGCCCAGGCTCACCTGGGTGTTTTCCTCCTGCTATTGGGGGGTGGGGGAAGGATGTGGCAACCCACTCCCAAGGCAATCCCGAAACAATCTGCCATTGAAAACCCTATGAGGGTCGCTATGAGTCGGACACGACTCCATGTCACGTAACAACAGCAGCAACATTGGAGGGTGGGGGGTCTGGCTCATGCTCGTCCCTGGCCTTCTGCCTCCTGGAATGGACAGGGGACGGCAGTAGTTTAGACAGTTTTCTCCAAAGTGGTTTAAGTGTCACAGGCCTGCTTCTCTCTCTCTCTCTTTTGTTTTTTTATCTTTAAAGTAGCTTTATATGGCTTAAAAGTTTACATTATTATATAAACTTAGGGAAAGTAAAGAATAGAGTAAAACAAAATAAAAGCCCCACTTGGAAATAGTCCACAAATCAGGGCAAAACATTTAAAAACTAAATTATGAAATATTTGAACATGCAACGTTACACGGAGCGTCATAAAACCTCCTCTATCCACCATCAGAATGTAACACATGGGAGCAGTCGGTCACGTTGCTTTAGCTGTTTTGAAAAGAAGGAAATGCCTGGGGACAATAGCATCTTTCCAGCTTTTCCACCTCCACCCTTGCCCACTGCGTCTGCCCACACATAGATCGCTTCACAGCTTTGCTCGCTGCCGCCAGAGTGCCCTTGCCTCTGGAGCTCTCTGTACACAGTTGGGAAAGGTACACAAGTGTGTGGACGTACACAGATCCTTACATTTTTGTCTACACACATGTGTATACACACACGTACATGCGCATGCAGCATTGTTGTTGTTGTTGTTGTTAGATGCCGTGGAGTCGGTATCCAACTCATAGAGACCCTGCCTACAATCGGCGAAACATTGCTGTCAGTGCTTCTCTGCTATTCATAGGGTTTTCAATGGCGGATTGTTTTTTGGGAGTGGGTTGCCAGGTCCTTCTCCCAAGCCTGCAGCACCTGGTGTTCCCAGGCAGTCTCCCATCCAAGTACTAACCAGGCCCGGCCCTGCTTAGCTTCTGAGATCTGACGGGATCGGATGCCACAGGGCTACGGCTGCAGGCGTATGCCGCATAGACCTGTGTATTTCTACGTCCTGTGTTCACACTGACGCCTCTAATCCCAGCGTATCTGTTGAGGGTTCTTTCCTGCCTCCCTCCTTTAGATATCTATGTCTTTTCTTCCAGTGCAAGAACTTGGGTTCACAGCATCAGAGGTTCCCTCACAGGCTCCGTGCTGTAATGTATCCCAGATCAGTTGGTTCCGGTTGCGGTAACCGTTCCCCTGCAGGAAACAGGTCCACTCAGGAGCGTGAGGGCCTCTCTCCTGCTTGAGCTCTTCTTTGATGTATCTCAGCAGTGTTCTGTCTCTGGAATGAAATCTTGCACAACACTCACTGGGTTTATCCCAAGATAACTTATGTTTTTCACCTCTTGTTAATGGTACTTATTTTGTTTTTCAGTTGTTTATTGCTAAGTATAGACATCTGTGCCCACCCCTAAACTTTGTCATTTTGCTAAACGTACTTGTTAGTTCAAGTTTCAGTGTGGATTCTACAGGGCTTTCTAGGCTCCCTGGCTTTCCTTTTTTTTCCAGTACTAGGGGTTGAACCCAGGGCCTCGCACTAGCATGCTTTGCAAGTACTGGACCACTGAGCTGCGCCCTTTTTTTTTTTGAGACAGGGTGTTGCTAAGTTACGCAGACTTCCTCTGGTCTTGAACTTGTGATCCTCCTGCCTCAGCCTCCTGAGCTGCTGGGATTATAGGCACGCACCACCACACCCGGCCCTGGCTTTCCTTTTTGTGAATAATGTGCGCATGCCCGTTCTGTCTTCTCCTTGCCTTGCTGCATGGGTGGGGCCTCTGCCACAGGTCAGGAAATCCCGACCGCTGATGTTGCTGCACCATGGCTTGTCCTGGGGCGGCTCCTGGACGCTGAGGACTCCATCTTGTTCACTTGCAAGCTCACTGCCTGGTCCGTACGGAAATGACTGGATAATTCGCAGATGTACTGGAGCAATACTCATTGTTGATAAATTTTCATATTTCTTGTTTTTCTTTTAAGGAAAACATTTTTTTCTTTGGGTTCACATTCCCATTTGGCACAACAACAGCAACAACAACAGTCAGAAGCACAGCCAACAAGGCTGCCACCTGATGCGATTTCTGTCCTCCACCGAGTGCCCCCAGTGCTGCGTCCAGATGGTTTTGTGTTAATTGCGTTGAGGTCACCTGTAACGGTCTCTGTGGGTTTCGCAAAGCTGTAGTCCTTTGCTTCCAACAGGCTGGGTGTGCCTGTAGTGAATGTCTCGGGGCTCATCTGGCAGTGGCTGTCCAGGATGGACTTGCTGGCCCTGCTCACGCTGCCCCTTCGCTTGTTCTAGGGGCTCCTCACCAGCGGCGTGCAGTTCGAGTCTCTCCCCGCGGCACTTTCCCTCCCGGCAGAATCCGGCCTGTACCCAGTGACGCTGGTTGGGGTTCCGCAGACTACAGGAATGATTACTGTGAATGGTAAGGAGAATTATTTGGGGGTTTCTGCTCACAGAGATCCTCCGAGCTCTTATATTGCCTCAGTGAGGCCCAGAGCTGGTCACCCATCCTTCTAGACCTGAGCAATTAAAAAGTAACCAAATGGATGACGTTTCTTTTTTTCTTTCTTTCTTTCTTTCTTTCTTTTTTTTTTTTTTTTTTTTTGCGGTACTGGGGGTTGAACCCAGGGCCTCGCGCTTGCACTCTCTGCAAGTGCTGGACCACTGAGCTGTACCCTCTGCCCATTTTTTTTACTTTTTGAGACAGGGTCTCACTAAGTTACACAGACTGCCTCTGGTCTTGAATTTGTGATCCTCCTGCCTCTGCCTCCCGAGCCGCTAGGATTATAGGCGTACACCACCACGCCTGGCTGAGGATTACATTTCTTTGGGTGATGATGGGGAGAAACTGGTTTTGAGGGTGTGAGGGGCTGGGCAGGTGCTGGCAGGCGGTGGACAGAGGCCTGGTTGTGGCAGGCAGCCCTGAGTCTTGAAGGCCCACTGGGAACTCTGTGTGTGAATGGAGGTGGGTAGTAAGGAGTAGCGGGGAGCAGTAGACAGGGCAGAGGAACGGGGTTCCAGGCGAAGAGAACAACCCCTCCAAAGATAGCGACGAGAGAGAGCCTGGAACCCTTGCCGAGGGTGGTCAGAGTAGGCCACTCCAGGCAGGGAAAGGGAGTGCCCAGCGGGAAGGTGGACAGGGCAGGGCAGGCAAAGGCATCCCTCTGAAGAGCACCAGCGGCCTCCCAGCCCCGGGGCTGCTGCCATGTTTGTGAGGTGAGGCTGGTCGGGGGGCCTCCAGAGCAACCCTTTGGGCTGCTGGGCAGGGTGTGGTGGCCTGGCATCGAGCTCTGGCGATGGTCTGTGGGGCGGCTGTGGCCATGGCTGCCGTGGGGACAGCGAGGCCTGAAGGACAGGTATGGGGGACAGGACCGTGGCTGGCATGTCACAGGGGAGTGTGTGGGCCTGGGGCAGGCCCCCTGCGGTGGCCCTCAGTGCGACTGTCACACTAACTTCTGTACCGCATGGCGACGTAGGAGGCCTGGGTGTTCCCAGATGTCGCCCCTGGGAGCAGCAAGCGTTGATGGTCAGACGTGAAACGTAGGGTGAAGCGGAAGTTATTTCAAGCTAGGGGAATGCTTTACGCAAAGGAAATGACTGATTGGAATGAAGACTTGTAAAATAACGGTTGTTTAGTCAAGAAAACCACGTCATATCAGGTTCAGAGAGGAAAGCGGGGGTATTAGTGCCAGAGGGGTGCTTCTGGGGGGGAAGTGCGTAAAAGGAGCCTTGGGAGAAAGCCACATGGAAATGAGGGGGTGTGGCTGCCATGGCTGGGGGGCAGGGAAGCCCACTGCAGCTCCCCCAGCCGAAGGGGGACAGGAGGGTAGCAAAGCCCTCTCTTTCTTTAGGGTGCAAGGGCTCGATGTGAACGCAGAAAAGTTGTCACCCTAAGCAGCTCACCACCGGACATTGTTTAATTTTGTTACGTAGTGAATGTTTATGATAATTACGTCTTGAAATTTCAAAAGCCATTTTAAAGTTTAGCTTAAACAGTTTCAAGGGCTTATCTAACTGACTTTTTTTTTTCTTGCATGGGAAATTTGCTATTCTTATAGTACTTGTACACCTATAGCCGATTTGCCACACCACATGGAAGCTATAACAACAATGATCGGCTCTTGAACTTTGGTCTGTCAGTAGAAGGTTTTGAAGCATTTTTCAAATGCTCATTAAGTCACACTATGTCCTGGGAGAAATACAGCCATTCTTACCTTCTAGAGGGGTAGGGGGCTGGGATTTAGCTCAGTTGGTAGAGCACTGTGCTGCAGTCTCTGAGGTCCCGAGTTCAATTCCCAGCACCCCAAAAATGGGAGAAGGACCTGGCAATCCCAAAATAGTCAGCCATTGAAAACCCTATGAGGGTCGCTATGAGTCAGATACTTGATAGCACCTAACAACAACAACAACAATGTTGCAACACCAGGGGAGGCAGCAAAGGAAGGTGTCTTTTGCCTGAGCCGTAGCCCTGTGGCATCCAATCCCGTCAGATCTCGGAAGCTAAGCAGGGTCAGGCCTGGTTAGTACCTGGATGGGAGACCTCCTGGGAACACCAGAAGCTGTAGGCTTGGGAGAAGGACCTGGCAACCCCCTCCCAAAAATCAATCTGCCATTGAAAACCCTATGAACAGCAGAGAAGCACCGACAATAGTGTTTCCCCTGTGGTACAGAGGGTCGCTATGAGTCGGATACCGACTCGACGGCACCTAACAACAACAACAAGAGGGGTAGATCAGAAAGGCAACCTGGTAAAGGTTATTAAGTTGTGTGGACTTGTGGTTTGCCGGGCCCCTCACATACACCCTTCATCTGGACCTGGTCAGACGTGTGCAGTGAAGCTCAGGTGCTGTTGCCACCCCATTCTGCATGGGGACATCGCGGGAATCCTGAGGTGTTGGATCTAGCCCCGCCTTTGGAAGAGGAGGTCGCTGCTGTTCTGATTCCTCTGTCATGGGCTGGGGACCCCCAGCCTGGCCGGGATGGGTGGAGACTGTCGCCTTGCGTTCCAGGGTACCACACCACGGTCTTCGGTGTCTTCAGCGACTGCCTGCTGGATAACCTCCCGGGAGTGAAAACCAGTGGCTCCACTGTCGAGGTCATCCCCGCCTTGCCAAGACTGCAGATCAGCACGTCTCTGCCCAGGTAACGTGCCCTCAGAGCGCCGGGGCCCGACTGGTGGCATGGGGTGGCTTTTTTGAATATTTCTTGGTTATACATTAAAAAAAAAAAATAGCACAGAGTCTGAGTTAATTTGACATTTTTAAGACCAGAAGGTGACTGAAAGATTTCTTTAAGATGCTGTTGTTAGGTGTCATCAAGTCAAGTCTGACTCATAGCGACCCTCATAGGGTTTTCAATGGCATATTATTTCAGGATTGCTTTGGGAGTGGGTTGCCACGTCCTTCTCCTATTTTTGCAGTGCTGGGAATCGAACTTGGGACCTCAGAGATTGCAGAGCGGTGCTCTACCAACTGAGCTAAATCCCAGCTCTTTCTTTAAGATAGCCAATAGTTAATATGCTCTGCTGAAAACAAATTCAAACTGAAGAAAGTTGAAGTCTTTCTTACCAGAACAAAATGTGAAATTAACCATTGAAATTATTAATTTTTTTTTAAACAGTTAAGGGTTTAGGGCATTTAAGAAAATCTTTTATATGTTAAAAAATGGGTTTGTTCTTTTCGTGTTGTTTTTCTAGCATTGTAGGAACTTGTAAAGAAGAAAGGGTAATAAATCTCAAGGTCCCCAGCAGGAAGTTCTATAAATGCTCTGTGGTATTTCCTTGTAACATTTACCCATCCTTTTGAAAAAGTACATATTTGGATAGCTGAGATCATACTATACAGTACATAGTTTCATTTGCTTTTTGTGTAACCACATAAGCTTTTCTTCACGCTTTTATAAAATCTAAAAAAATTCAATTTTAATTGATTTAAAAAGTACATCAAGCCATTTTAAAAGTGTGTAACTGTTTGACTGTTTTTATAAAACGCATCTTGAGATTTTCTGAAATATGTTGAAAGCTCACTCATATGTTCAGTGGACCCTTTTCATCTGCTAGGCACTGTACTGGGTGCTAGGGCTGTGACAGTGGGCACAGAGGTCCTAATCTGTACTCGCAGCGGGCCCTGTGAAGTGGGAGAGACTGACAAGGCCTGTGTCAGGGCTGTGGCGGGTGGCCCACATGCTCTGGACAGCCACAGAGGCTCTGCAAGGGCTCTTCCAGGAGGCACCGTGGGTAGTGATGAGACGGGGATGGGGGAGGCACTAGTGGTGTGCCATGGGCAGCTGGGCAGCTGCCATACAGAGGGAACAGAGGTGGGAGGAAGCATCGAGGGATTGGGGAATAAAGTGAAGCAGAAGAAATTAACTCAGGAGGGATCGTAGACCTGATGACTATTTGTGCATCAGGCAAAAGTACAGAACTCTTAAAAGAAAACGGGAGAGAAGGCCCATGACCTTGGGTTGTTGTTGTTAGGTGCCATCAAGTTGAGTCCAACTCATAGTGACCCTCATAGGGTTTTCAGTGGCTGTTTTGGGATTACCTTGGGAGTGGGTTGCCACGTCCGTCCTTCTCCCATTTTGCAGTGCTGGGAATTGAACTTGGGACCTTAGAGACTGCAGAGCAGCGCTCTACCCACTGAGCTAAATCCCAGCTCATGACCTTGGGGTAGGCAAAGAGTATTTTGATGTAATGCCAGAAGCAGCGTCCATAAAGTAAAACATTAATAAATTGGACTTTGCCAAAACTAAAACATCTGTGTTTCCAAAGACGCCATTAAGAAAATGAAAAGACAACTCACAGGCTGGAAGAAAATATTTGCACATAATGTATCCGATAAAGAGCTTGTATTCACAAAAAGAAGTTTTAAAACTCAGCAACAAGAAGACAAACAACCTAATTTAAAAATTGGCCAAAGATTCGAATAGCTACTTCACTGCACAAGTTGTACAAACAGCTAATAAGCAACATGGAAGGGGGCTGAGCATCATTAGTCTTTGTGGGGCTGGCATCCCACGGGATTCCAACTTATACCTGCCAGGGTGGCTGTGATCAGAAGATTGGTGACAGCCACACTGTCGAGCTGGGAGGAACTGGGTCTTTCGTGTGTAAGATGGTGGGGCCCGTTGCAAAGACACTTGGGCAATCTCTTGATGAACAACTTTACTACATGACCCAGAAGCTCTGTTCCCAGCTGTCTCCCCTAGACCAAGCATAACGTAGACACAAAACTGGGTACAGGAAGGTTCAGAGCGGCACTATTCCTAGTCAAAAGAGAGGAAGGGACCCACATGTCCATCAGCTGATGAATAATAAAGAAGGGGTGCATCTGTACAATAGAGGACCACTCGATCCATAGGAAAAGATGAGTGGACCCCTGACACATGCGCCAACACAGATAGGCGCCAGAAACAGCATGCTACTCAAAAGCAGCTAGGTGCAGAAGGCTACATGGTATATAATTCCTCCCATAGGAAATGTCCAGCCAGGCATGGTGGCCCATGACTGTAATCCCAGTGACCTGGGAGGCAGAGGCAGGAGCATCACAAGTTGGAGGCCAGAGGCAGCCTGCATAACTTATTGAGACCGTGTCTCAAAATAAAAAGTAAAAAATCGGTTGGAGGTGCAGCTCAGTGGGAGAGCACATGCAAAGCCTGCGTGAGACCCTGGGTTCAACCCCCAACCATCTGCTGAGAGAGAGAGAGAGAGAGAGAGAGAGAGAGAGAGAGAGCGAGCGTGAGCATGAAGAGTGCATTAGAGAGACAGAAGGAAAGGCAGTTCTATGGAGACAGAAAGTAGCTCAGCCACTGCAGGGGGTGGGATCGGGGATTGACGGCTTGACTGCAAGCGCACTGAGGTATTTCTTTGGGGATGTCAGTGATGGTTGTATAACTGAAATTTTACTAAAAATGAGGGCACACTGAAAGCAGGTGAATTTTATAGTTCGCAGTTACATTTCAACTAAGTCAACTCGCTCTGGTCTGGCCTCTGTGTCGGGTAGACACGCGATGCAGCCGAGCCCTGGGCAGCCCGTGAGGCTCTTCTTGTCGTTTTCCTCCGTAGTTCTCCTGGGGCGCGGCGCACTGCCTCTAGCCATAGCTCCAACGGCCACGTCTGCAGTCCCTGCCCAGGCCTTGCCCTCTGGACCCAAGCGCTCTCCCTGGTACGGTGGCCCTCGCGGCTGCCAGCTTAGGGAACACACTGGGATTGGGCAGCAGGTTTAAAGCACCGGCTCGTGGGCTTCTGCAGAGCACAAACTTGAGGTGAGCCAGGAGACAGTTGGTCAGCAAGGCGGCAGTGTGTCCCTGCCCCCGAGGATGAGTCCTTGGTCAGCAACCCAGTGGAAGGGTAGAGGAGAGCCCCTGTGCCACCTGCCCTGCCAGTTGGTGGTATTGGTAGGTGCCATCAAGTCGGGTCCGACTCATAGCGACCCTCATAGGATTTTTAATGGTTGATTGCTTCGGAAGTGGACTGCCACATCCTTCTCTCCTGCCCTGCCAGTTAGGCCATCAAAAAGTTCATCTCTTGGCTGGGCGCAGTGGCCCACGTCTATAATCCCAGTGGCTTGGGAGGCGGAGGCGGGAGGATCACAAGTTCGAGGCCAGAGGCAGTCTGCGTAATTTAGTGAGACCTTGTCTCAAAAAAAGTAAGAAAAATGGGCTGAGGGTGCAGCTCAGTGGTCCAGCACTTGCAGAGCATGCAAGCGTGAGGCCCTGGGTTCAACCCCCAGTACTGAGAAAAAGAAAAAAAAAAAAAAAGTTCATCTCTCCACATGACAGCCATGAAGAATGCGGATACACTTGCTGTCACTCTGTGCCTCTTGCTGCACCTGGGCTGCACTTGTGTGCAAGGCTGGCCTCCTGGCTCTGTCCTGCAGGGAGGGCCTCCCCTGGGCTGCATGATGGCAGCGCCCCACAGGCAGTGTCCCGCGGCAGGCCACTACTTGGGGCCCATTGGGGTTTGGTGGCCATTGCTCATGGTTTGTACCTTGGGGGAGGGGGTCTCACGTATACTTTCCATTTCTCTTTGGTCCCAGTTCTCATGTTATTAGCGGGAAGAGTTCATATAGTTCATGCCTTTCTGAGCATGAGAACAACATCATTCTGGTTCATTTGAATGAATCCACTGTTTAATTTTTGCCCCGCACAACCCAGCGACTAAGTATTCTTGTGCTTCACATATACGTGAGAAACTAGGGCTGAGGGAGGTGATCGGGTTTATGACCCGCGTGGCCCTGGCCATGTCCGCCTGCAGGGAGCCCTGGCAGGTGGTGGCTCACTTGATGTTCCTGACAGCTGGGCACTGAATCCCGGGTGCAGACCCAGGGTTTCCCAGCTGACTTCTGAAGAGCATTTGTGTGGTGATCGTTTTGTGTGATGTGAATGAACTAACACGCCCTCAGTTTCTTTTCTCTTCTGTTTCTTCTTTAAATTTATCGTCATCATTATCATCTCAGATCTGCACATTCATTGCAACCTTCTTCTGGCGATGAAATATCTACCAACGTGTCTGTCCAGCTCTATAATGGAGAAACTCAGCAGCTCATCATTACCTTGGAAAATATTGGAATGGAGCCACTGGAGAAACTGGAAGTCACCTCAAAAGTTCTTACCACTAAAGGTAGGTAGTGCTGGGACTGGCTATGCTATTTATTAGCAGAAGACACACTTTGAATAGCCAATGCTGGTTATTTAAAGTGGGCCTTGTTCTTTGGGAATGTTGGTGGTACTTCTCCATTTGGGGGACCAAATACATGCAATAGGTAAAAAATGTCTTTCTAGCACAAACTACCGTCATCTCGTACTCTGAATTTAAATGAATGGGTTTAGGGTTTGGGTGATGTGTGAGTAAGCAAGCTTAACCTGAATGACAGAAAATGGCAGTCTAGGGATCGGAAGCACCCTCCATGTGGTGTAGTGAAACAGAGACAGGATGGGAAAGGACAGACTCTGTTCCAAAGAGACAAAGATTGGAAAAGCACAGGAGTCACCACGGAGGTAAGAGGAGAGTCCCAAAGCTCAGAGGACAGAGGGGCTATGCAGCGAGGAGGAGGGAACTGGACACATCTCTCGCTGCAGCTCCCCAGTGGGCGAGGAGGAACAGAAGCCTTATCCAAAAGGCAAACCCTAGTGAAGAGACTGGCAGTCCCTCAGAACTCTACCTGTTGTTGTTGTTGTTAGGTTCCATTGAGTCAGGTCCGACTCATAGTGACCCTGTGTACAACAGAAGGAAACACTACGCAACAGCATGCCATGCCTGCCACTAAGTCAGTGCTTGTCTGCTATTCACAGGGTTTTAGGTGGCTGATTTTTTTTTTTTTTGGCAGTACTTTTGGGTTGAACCCAGGGCTTCACACATACTTTGCAAATGCTCTACCACTGGGCTGCACTCCCAGCTCAGTTTTAATTCTTTGAGTCAGGCTCTTGCTAAGTTACACAGGTTGCTTCTGGCCTCAAACTCGTGATCCTCCTGCCTCTAATTCCTGAGTCATTGGGATTATAGGTTGTACCACTGCACCCAGCTCACACTGGATTTTGAAAAATCCCTTTAGACCATCCATACTGTAACACAGTAATGAAAGGAAGAAATAAAAACACGGCCACTTCTGAGGCATACAAACGGCGTTAAATCTGATGGCTCAGCTTTCCAGCTTCCATATTGCTGTAGCTGACTTCTGTGCATCGTGAGTTTCCTCTGCACCGTGTCTCAGATATAAATACCTTGGTTACTCGGCATCCGAGGGGAATAAGCTGTTCCCGGTGAGTGGATTTGCCTGTTATTTGAATGTGTCACTCTTAAGCCTCAGAAGTTAATTCAAAACTAAGCAGTGCCGGTAGACATCTCTTGGAGTGAAGCGGATGCTCGGGGAGAGCAGGACTGTGCCCGCTCCTTGGTGACGGGCCTCTCCCTGCGGGGCGTGGATTGGTGGCAGAGCTCGGCACTTCTCGCGCTCTGGGGTCTGCACTGGTGGCACAGGCGGCCTGCCACATGCTGAGGGCACAGGTGTCCTTCCTTCTCCTGGCTGCTGCTGCCGCCGGTTACCTCGTCGGTGCCAGCTGTCTGTTCATGGAGCGGGACTAGTCTTGAACTAGGTCTTTACCACTGTTTGCCTGGTTTTCTCATCTGGACGCTCCGTGGCCCTTAGCTCTTCTTTCTTTCTTTTCTTTTTCTTTTTTTTTTTTTTTTTATAGTACTGGGGGTTGAACCCAGGGCCTCTTGCCTGCAGGCTCTGCAAGTGCTGGACCACTGAGCTGCTCCCCCAGCCCATTTTTTTTACTTTTTGAGACAGGGTCTCACTAAGTTACATAGACTGCCTCTGGTCTTGAACTTGTGATCCTCCCGCCTCCACCTCCCGAGCCGCTGGGATTACAGGCGTGCGCCACCGCGCCCGGCCGTCAGATCTTCTTTCATGTGGAGCTTCCAGAACAAGTGTCCACATCTCCCGAGCACCTAGTGCTGCGGGTAGGCGACCAGTGACTGTGTCTTCCCGGCCTGGGCTCGGGGATCCAGTCTGCCAGGCCTGGGAACCAGAGCACTGGGATCAAGGCTGACGTCACCTAAGCCAGCGCTGGCCTCTCTTGAGGCTGGCAGGCGTCTTTGTGTGACTTTCCCGGCCTGACCTCTGTTCCCTAGGATGTTTCATAAGCTCTCAGCCTTTCTCGTTCACAGCGCCTCTGTGGCTGGTGAAATGTAACAGTACCCTAGGGGAACGAGGGCAGCCGTCAGGGAACTGTGGCAGATCGGAACTGGAAAGTGCACAGCAGAGGGGACCCATGCCCGCTCATCCCGCAGGGAGGATGAGGGGAGACGAGGGTGGGAGGCAACCTTGGAGGGGCCGTGGCACTCTTGAGATGTGTGGGCCCCTCGGGCTGTCCACACGGGAGCCTGGGGCCAGTGCTGTGTGCAGGGGCCAGTAGGGAGCTGGCTGCAGTGCCACACGGGCGCCACCCTCACTGCCAGGTTCCGACTCTGCCCAGTTCTGTTTCTCAGCTGTTAAGCTGTTTTCATGTAGTTACTTTGTGTGTGTGTGTGTGTGTGTGTGTGTGTGTGTGTGTGTGTGTGTGTGGTACTGGGGGTTGAACCCAGGGACTTGCGCTCGCATGCTCTGCAAGTGCTAGACCACTGATCTGCACCCCCAGCCCATTTTTTCAGTTTTTGAGACAGGGTCTCACTAAGTTACGCAGACTGCCTCTGGTCTTGAACTTGCCATCCTCCTGCCTCTGCCTCCCCAGCCACTGGGATTACAGGCGTGCACCACTGTGCCCGGCTGTTTTCAGGATTGCAGCAATGCACGGCAAAGTCTGCAACATAAGTCTTGAAGGAAAACAGTTTCTACCTAGTGTTGTCAGCGTGGCCTGTCCTGGGGAGTGAGAGGAGACTTGGTTTATTCAGCTCTCCCTGCCGTTTGCACATGGCGTCCTGTTTGCATGTTTGGGTGTGGAAAGAGCTGCCAGCGGGCTGCTGTGGCCAGCATTGGGCTGGTGAAGGGAACAAGCTTTTAGGAAGCCCCCCAGTGTCAGGCCATCCTCAATTGCAAACTTGGTTATTACAGCCAACCTTGCAGGCTTCAGAGGCAGAGCAGCTTGCATTTGAACTCTGGTGCTGCTGCTAGGTGGCCAGGTGCCTGGGACGATGTGACCTGTCTCTGTGCCTGCCTCTCCCTCCTGGTAGAGCCAGTTCCCTGCCACTGTTTGGCAGCTGTGGTGCCTGTGAAGCACATAGCACAAGGTAGCCCTTCCTGCCAGTTGTTGTCATTGATACTGTGTTGCTGTTTTCTTGTACAATGCAACTCTGTCACCTTCCCTAATCATTTTAAAGTTGTTTTCCCCTACTCAATTTCTTAGCCCAACATATGTGTAGGCTTGGGAGAAGGCCCTGGCAACCCACTCCCAAAAAACAATCAGCCATTGAAAACTCTGTGAATAGCGGAGAAGTGGTAACAATAGTAATTCACCTGTTGTTCGTTGGGTTGCTATGAGTTGGACACTGACTTGACAGCACCTAAGAACAACAGGTATATATTATACATGTAGATATGTATACTTTTTGGTGGTTCAGAGGATTGAACGTGCTGATTGGCATGTATTCTACCGCTGAGCTAAGCCCCAGTGCTGTTAGTTTCTTTCTCTCACTGTTTGAATTGTTCAATTTTTATTGTTTTGGTGATGTTGGGGTTGAACCCAGGGCCTCATGCGTGCTAGGTGACTGCTCCACCACTGAGCTGCACCCCAGCCCCGTCACTCTGTTTTTTTTGTTTTGTTTTGTTTTTTTAGCTCAGCGTTCAGAGAAATTTGTCCTGTGGCTTGCTGCCGAGCTGTCTTCTTTCCTCTCTGTTTTGCGCGGGTCCTTACCTGGTACCCACTGCATTTCAGATGCTGGCCTCTAGGTAGCAGGCCTGCCGTGGTCTGGGCCCTCCCAGGGCTCAGAGTGTGGTAGGGGAGCAGACTGTGCGGAGGGCTGTGTGCGTCACAAAGCAGAGGACTCCGCTGTCAGTCTGCCTTGCCACACTGACTCCCCTGTGCGTGCATCTATCCGTCCTCTGGCCGTCAGCCGCTCGTTCCCATGCCCCGCTCCTCAGCAGGGCTGTGCTGAGCTGAGCTCCTCCACACACAGGCTGTCGCGCTGGGCACTGGTGAGCCCAGGTGAGGCAGATCCAGGCATCCACCTGTGAGGTGCGCGCCATGCTTCCATTATCCGTGAACGCGCTCCTGTGCCCAGAACCCGGCCACCGCCCCTGTGTATCCTCAGCTCTGTCCCTCGTCCCCAGCCCCATCTGGCTGCTGCCTTCTGAAGGCTTGTGTGACCCCTTCCTGTAGGCTTAGCTACGCCATCCCTGCTCCACACAGGCAGCCTACGCTGTCACAACAGCTCACCTCGCCTGGCTTTGTGTTCTCCAACAAGCAGACATGTATATCGCATTCATACGCAGCCACCGTGCCGCGCGTGAATAATGCATGAGCTCACCGCTCTGCGTGGGAGGCGGCCGTGTTCACAGACTTGCTCTGGGCTCCGGCGGCACATCCTGTTACTTCTGCTCTGTGGTCTGCTGTGACAGACCACAGAGTGGACTTGCAGGTGTGCCTCCTCAGAAGGTGTCACAATTCCCAGCGGACGAAAAGACCCGAAGCTCGCACACGTGCGGGATTGCGGCGGCTTTCCTGTCCTGCTCAGCATTTCACCCAGTGGGTTCTGGGGTCTTCCTGGAGAAGTGTGCGATGCTAGTTGACCTTAAGACAGGGCAACACACTTTTTAATCAGTGCAATGAATCTTGTTTTTTTTTTTTTTTGGTTTTTTTTTTTTTGGTGGTACTGGGGGTTGAACCCAGGGCCTCGAGCCTGCATGCTTTGCAAGTACTGGACCACTGAGCTGCACCCCCAGTGCATTTTTTTACTTTTGAGACAGGGTCTCACTAAGTTATGCAGACTGCCTCTGGTCTCGAACTTGCGATCCGCCTGCCTCTGCCTCCCGAGCTGCTGGGATTACAGGCGTGCGCCACTGCGCACGGTGAGTCTTGGTGTTTCCAGGTCATTGCAGTTGTGAATGGGAAAGAAAGGAGCAAGACAGGGAGAGGAGAAGAAGTTAGGATGTTGGCCCTGGTTTGGAATTTGAACATTAACTCCCAGCCAGTTGCCTGGAATCCTTGGTGTGTCATGCCTAGGCAAAAAATTAAAATGCGGAGGAAAGTCCACTCCTGAAAACTGGAACACAGCATTATTTCACGGGCCGTGTTTAGGATTCAGCAAGTGGGTTGTACATCAGAGTGTCGGACCCTGTCCATCTCCGCTCCTGTCTAACCTAACGTGGAACCACGTGGGTTCCGTGGTCCGGTTCATGGGCGTGGCTCAGCTGGTAGCTGCTCGTGGGGAAACAGCCGTCCCTGGCACCCCGTGTCTGTTTCCTCTCCTCCTCTTCCTCGTGTTTTGTGTTTAGCAGGTGCCTCTCCTGCCCGGTGGAAATCCCAGTGGGTGGTGTTTACCTCAGTTCTCAGGCATCACGCAGTCAGGACCGTGGGAGCCTGGGGACCTCCAGAGTTCCTTTCAACACAGTTGCTCTCTCTGGTGAAACCCTTTCAAGCAGTGGAAAGCCATCCAAACAGGCAAGACTAGTGCTGTGATTATAGTTTTTGAATTTAGTCCTCCCCGCCCCACTGGTTATAAATTCCTGATGGGCTAGGGTGATAGCTGAGCGAATCGGTTCTTTCTTACAGATCTGGGACCCTGCTAGGACAGTGAGCCTTATCTTATTTCTAGACAGTGAATTAATTCAACAGGTAATTATTGAACCTGTTCTGTATGCATTGGTGATATAAATTCTTAAGGAAGTTTTGGACTGAGAGGGACCTCATCTCTCATTGATCTATGTCTGGGGGCTCCTGGTATCTTCCCCACTGGTTCTTCTTGTAGTCAGAGACTCCGTCACTCAGGCCCTTGCCCTCTTCAGGACAGGGGTCACATCTTACTTAACCCTTTGTCCCCAGAGTAAGTGCCTGACGTGAGGATACTTTGTGGCTATACAACGACAATTCATTGGCTGAATGACATGGGCCTCGGGGAATGTGAAAAGCAGATCTTACCACGGTGCTGTGGCCTTTCTAGAGGGCTTTTGTGTAAATTACCCAGACAGTCTCTGTGTCAGGTCGCTATGCTGAGATGTTACATTGTCTCGCTTTACCTTCGCAGAGTCTAATACTGTCCCTCGATGAGCCTCTTGGGCTGGGATTCAGCTCAGTTGGTAGAGCACTGCTCTGTAGTCTCTGAGGTCCCAGGTTCGATTCCCAGCACCGCAAAATTGGGAGAAGGAGGTGGCAACCCACTCCCGAGGCAATCCCGAAGTAATCAGCCATTGAAAACCCTATAAGGGTAGCTGTGAGTCGGACACGACTTGATGGCACCTAACAACAACAACAACAACAACAACAACAACAATGAGCCTCTTGGGATAACAGGACGTATGAGCCCCCCTGATCAGAGCCAGTGAATGGCAGTGCTGGGGCTCAAGTTCAGGCCTGTGTGATGTCAGAGCTCACCTACTTGGCGATTATATTTTGTTTCCACCTTGCCTTTGGAAGGCACTGTATCACATCACTTTCACAAGCCTCTGCTTAGAGATAGTGGGTGCAGGGTGGGCCACTCTGGTTATGATGCTGGTGAGGTGTGGGCTCAGGGAAGGCAAGAGGCCGGCGTGTAATGGAAAGAGCATGGGCCTTGCCAGCCCTGGTTCTGCCTCTCGATGGGTGTTGTTTTGACTCCTGAGATTTAGTTGCCTCTTTTATAAAATAGGAGCAGCGTGGCTGTCATGTGACGTTAGAGGCGGTGGCCCGTGGATGATACTTCATTCAGTTCCTGGCTTGCACTCCTGGGCCTGCCCCTTCTTCCCGCCTCTGGAGTTGCCCTGGGGTGTCAGGTTAGCACAGGGGGTGGGAGGGAGAGGCAGAATATGTCTGGTTAGTTGGGATGATCTTTTCCCTGGCCTGGTCGAATTCTTTTTAGGCATTTGACCACTTGCCACGTTTGCTTGGCTGCCACGAGTAAATCCACCACTTCCGGGAAGTTTATTCAGCTGTTGGAGTTGGGTCTGGGGACTCAGATAGTGAAACACATGCTCCGTGGGCTGCTGTCCTGGTCATCAGTTCCTGTCATTGGCCGGCCCCGATACAGAAACCATCAATAGCATTGGCACTGGCTTGCTCTCTTGGGTGGACCATGGTACTCAGCGTGGTCAGCCCTGCACACAGACTTGCGGGGCTGGGTCCTGGGCTGTGCCCTCTACTAAACCAGAGGGACAGGGTGGAGGGAGGGGCTTAGACTCCAGAGTGATCCGTTGGCACGGTTTTATATGACTGTGTGTGTGTGTGTGTGTAACAGTGTAATGCTTACTCACTGTAGAAAAAGTCAGGAAATACAGAACACCTGGAAATTACCCATGGTCCCACAGTTCGAAGACAACCATTATTAGCAATGTAGATGTAGTTTCTTCTTTATTTTGATGTGACTGTGTTTCAGTTTATGGGCTGGGATTTAGCTCAGTTGGTAGAGCGCTGCGCTGCAGTCTCTGAGGTCCTGAGTTTGATTCCCAGCACCACAAAAATGGGAGCAAGATGTGGCAATCCACTGCCAAGGCAATCCTGAAACAGTCAGCCATTGAAAACCCTATGAGGGTCGCTATGAGTCGGATACCGACTCGACGGCACCTAACAACAAGAAGTTTGGTGTCCTGCTTTTTTCCCACAGCTCTTCCCCATGTGCCGTAACTATAAATGTAACGTGATGCCTTGGTGCGCACGTCCAGGTTCTGCATAGTACACTGTCGAGCACCTGCCGATGCCAGGTCCTGTTAATCATTAGACAGGGAGGAGATGTCCACAACAGTTACATGCACTTACAGAGCACCAAAAGCAGTGTGAGACACCCTGCAAGAGGTCCTTTGTCCTCAGTGCTCTGGCAAAAGGCCCAAGGATTGTCCTGGTAGATGAGAAGATTGCCGCTCCCTGAGTGGGAGGAGCGGCAAACGCCTGCTGAGCCATGCTCAGCCATGCTCAGCCGTGCTTGGGGCGGAGCCCTTGACACATTGACTCTGCATGAAAGCCAATTTTATGGATGAGTAAACTGAGGCTTACAGAAGTTTAGTGACTCACTGAGGGGGCCCAGCTGGGGCCGGGGTCTGGACTCGGGCACTTCTGTCTGGAGGCGGTGTCCCTAAGCAGCTCTGCGCCCACCGCTCCAGGTGGTGAGGGTCACAGGCAAGGCCTGGCCCTGCCTTCTGCCTGGTGGAGAAGGGGACAGCTGTGAGCAGGTGATGCCCCAGAGGGGGTGTGGAGCCCCAGGAGTGGTGCTGGGGGGAGGGAGTGGCACTGCAGGGAGTCCCTGGCGCCAGAAAGCAGAGGGAGCAGGGTCAGTGAAAGGCACCGAGGTACAGCAGGGGGAGCGTGGGGAAGAGCGGGTGCAGGGTGGGCCAGAGCGATCTGGCTAAGCCAGCGAGGCCCCTCTGGCCGTCTCCTGGCACAGTGGTAGCCACGCAGCAGGCAGCCACTAGCCAGAGCCCGGGGTGGGATGCTGAGAGGCCAAGGTGGATACCTTGCACCTGGGTAGGAAAAGACTCACTGGAGCTCCACCTGGGTGGAGGCGCCTCCCCAGCGGGTGTAGGGGCACAGGTGTGGCCTGCTCCCTCCCTCCACCGTGCTGCTTGCTCCTCCTTGTTCCGGTTCTCAGCTCCTTGTGAGAAGCCTCTTGTGCGGCTGAGGCGGGGCTCACCGTGGAGGCACCAGGGTGGCTGAAGGCCACCAAGAGGCCGTGGAAGGCAGGCGAGAGCTGGCTGAGGACATAGGGGCCTGGGTACGTGTGGGCGCTGGTGTCTCCTGAGCACGGTGGTGTAGGAGGGGCGCGGGCCGAGTTCCAGTCCTGGCGTTGTGCCCCTGGGGAAGGCCTTTGGTCTCCATGACCTCGCATGTGCTGGTTTCTGTCTGTGGCTGCTGAGCACGTCTGGAGGCCTGGGGAGGAACTAAGGGGCGAGGTGAGCTCGGTGCCCTCAGTTGCCCCCTCTGTCCTGAGAGTGGGGACTTCAGACCGCCTGCTACAGAGTTAGAACGTAGACACTTGAGGATTGATCGGCACTGTCCCTCCACGGATGCAGCGCGTCGGGGAGGCTGAGTCTCCCCCGCCCCCTGGAGTGCTCTCACTGAAACCGAATAATAGCAGCCAGGCATGGTGGCACACTCGGGAGGTTGCAGCAGGAGGATCGTGAGTTCGAGGCCAGCCTCAGACACAGCGAGGCCCTGTCTCAAACAACAACAACAAAAACTCCAGAAACAACAACAAAACCCAAACGCTTCCATAAACTCGCTGAGCACTGGCATTTGCCCTGAGCGTTTGGTGAACTCTGACCCTCTGCCCTTCCCAAGACCCCACTGTGTAGGTGCTGATCCTCCCCCACTTCACCCGCAGAAGGAGGAGAAAGTGAGACCCTGTGAGAGGGACCTGTCTGAGGCAAACTAGGAGGAGATGGACGGGGCTGGCGCAGCTGCTGCAGAACACAGTCACAGGGACTTGGAGTTTCGAGTCGGGTTGAGGGCCTTCAGCTGGTCCTCGTGTGAGTGCAGGCAGAGGGGCGGCCGGGCCAGGCGAGGGGAGAGAGCTGAGCTCATGAGGACGGGCGGGCGGCCTCCCCCAGGAGCAGGAGGGAAGCCAGGCACCCTTGCAGCCCTGAGCCCAGGTGGCCGTCGCCGCCTGTCAGAGGGGAAGAAAGATGCGCTCGGCCGGCTGCGTGGCTTCAGGTTGGACTCTGCCTTTCCTTTCTGTTCCCTCCCCTGGCATGTGGCTCTGAGGTCTTTTCCAGTTTGGAGCCAGGATGCTGCGCTTTCTGTGACTGCATGGCTTACTGTCCGAAGGACAGAGTGGCCTGAGAGCGTCCACGCCAAGGGCCTCCTGGTGTGGGCCAGAGTAGGTTTCTGGGCAGATGGTGTGGTCGCCTGGCGAAAGCCTGAAGGACTCAGGGCTGGTGAGCTTTGCCACTTCGCCCTAGTGTGTGGGCAAAGGATCTAGGTTTTCCTAGTATAATTTCTTGAAAACCCTGTAAGGGTCGCTACAAGGCAGACACGACTCGACAGCACCTAACCACAGCAATGTAATTTCAGTGGCTCATCTTGGATGTGATGCACTGTTTCTATGCTGGGTGGTTTTTGCTGACCCATTCCTTCTCCCTCTTATTCAGACTTGTTCATCTTTCCCTGTCTTTCTTGATTTCCATCTCTGTCTCTGATTTTTTTCTTTTTTCTTTCTTTTCTTTTTTTTTTTTTTTTTTTTTTTTTTTTTTTTTTTTTTTTTTTTACTTTGAGACAGTGTCTCACTAAGTTACACAGACTGCCTCTGGTCTCGAACTTGCAATCCTCCTGCCTTGCCTCCCAAGCCACTGGGATCACAGGCGTGCGCCACTGCGCCCGGCCCTCTCTGATTCTTTAAAGAATCTCTTCAGTACCCTCAGCCCCTCCAGGCCATCCCGGTCTGTGGTGACTGATCTTTTGCGCTCATGCTTGGCTTTCCAAAAATCCGTCCTCTCACCTCACCAGTCATTTGGTCCCCAGCTGTCCATCTTTTTCTGCGTGATGCTGCTTCCCCTGGCCCAGAGCCTGGCCTTGCTCTGTCTCCCTCCCAAAGGACACTTTGTGTTCACAGTCTGTGGTCTTCTTGGTGCTTTGTTTAATCTGTAAGACACTCCTGTGGTGCCCTGGGTCTTGGCTTGAAGGAACCATTATTCTCCACGGCATTTCAGTTAGTGTTAAAAAGGTGCCCAACCCAAGGCTGTTTCTCTCCAACACCTGAGCTCTTTAAAGACAAAGGTGGATTTGTGGCAAATCCAGGGCAGTGCCCCTGCTCCACAGCCCTCTGTGGGACTGCATTTGATTCTCTGCTTCTGACTGTATGTTCTCTTTCTGAAGAGGATCCTCATGGAGAATATGCTTGCCCACTCTGGGTGTTTTTCTTTAGAGTGATGTTCTTAGGCCCCATCTGGTTGGTATCTGACTCATGGTGACCCTGCATACAACAGGCAAAACACTATTGTCAGTGCTTCTCTGCTGTTCATAGGGTTTTCAATGGCGGATTGTTTTTTGGGAGTGGGTTGCCAGGTCCATCTCCCAAGCCTACAGCACCTGGTGTTCCCAGGCGGTCTCCCATCCAAGAACTAACCAGGCCCAACCCTGCTTAGCTTCCAAGGTCTGATGGGATTGGATGCCACAGGGCTACAGCTGCAGGCTCTTTAGAGTGATACACAATAGAAAATACTCATTGTGGGGAAATTTAATTTAACTCTGCTTAGTTTATATGAGCAAAGAAAGTGTTTGCTTTGTGGGCAAAAAGGCCCTGCTAAGAGTAGAGCTGACTAGTTTTGGAGCTGCAGGTTCCAACAATGACGTGCTCTCCCCGTCTCTGTGGCTCATCTACACAGGGGTGATTCCCTCGCAACACCTCTCGATTCTGTACTTTTCTTGGCACTGTGATCGGTCACGATCGAAGGCCTTTCATTCGTCCTTGCTTACGAACGCGTCAGCATTTTCCCGGGGGCCTGGTAAGTCTTATACCGCCTCTAGCACATCATCCTCACCACGACTCTTATGCTTGCAGAAAAGTTATACGGCGACTTCTTGAGCTGGAAGCTGGAAGAAACGCTGGCGCAGTTCCCCCTGCAGCCCGGGAAGGTGGCCATGTTCACCGTCAGCATCAAAGCGAAGCTGGACTTCTCCTGCCAGGAGAACCTCCTCCAGGACCTCAGCGACGGTGAGCCCTTCCTCATTTCAATTAGCGCCCGCCGCCCCCTGCCAGCGCCGCAATCTCCTGCTCGGCGCCCATTTGCTCCTCAGTCATTAACTCCGGCCGCCTGGGACTTCTGGGTGCTCTGTTAACAGAGTGAGTTACTGTGTGTGTCTGGAAGCAATAAAGGCACATTTTAGCCGAACGATTTCTTAATTCTCACTCTTTACTCTCTGGCACTTATTTGCCAGGAGGTCATCCAAAACGAGTGGAATGTGGGAATTGCTGCGTTTTTTTTCAAGTGTAACTGCTGCCATCGCGCAGACATCTAGTTGGCTGTGATGACAGAGGGCTCCCTGAGCCTGGTGGTCCCTGGAAGGAGTCTGGGACTGGGTAAATGAGAATTTATGTTTGTCAGAGCAGTAGAACTACCTGACTAGGGACTTATGGCAAATGAGGAAGCATGGATTCAGGCGTTTGTTCGGAAGCATTTGGGATGTATTAGTCAGCTCAGGCTGCTGTAACAAAATCCCACAGACTGCGTGGCTTAAACACTGGACAGTTATCTTTCACAATTCTGGCGACTAGAGGTCTGAGGGCAAGGTGGAGGATGATGAGTTTCTTTCCAGGGTGTTCTTTCTGGCTGTGACCTCACATGGCCTCACATGGATCATCCCTTCTGCTTTCTAAAAAGGTGCCAGCCTATGGCATTAGAGCTTTGGCCTTATGACATCATTACTCATTACCACCTCTTCACAGGCCCTACCTCCATATAGTCACACTGGATGGTAGGGTATCAACATACGAATTTGTGGGTGGGGTACAAGCATTTAATCCATAATGTGGCTACTGTCAGAGATAGTCGGTGGATCCATTGTCTAGAACTTACCGATTACATAACTGGCCAACTGATGTATCTTCTCTGTGCCTTCGTGTCCTAATTTATAAGTGGTCATAACCCATGTTCCCAGGATTACTGTGAGGATTTCCATCACTTGGGACACGATGGAGGGTTCGTAAGTGTTATTTATGTGAGTAAGTGGTTGGAACACCCTCGACTTAGGTGCTTAATCTGGTGGGGCCCTCAGGGCCTTCCAGTATTGGTGCTTCACCTGGGCTTGGACCAGGAAGTTTCCCAGGTGAAGTAAAAAGAGCAGCTTGGCCCCCCAGGGGCCAGCAAGCCCAGAGCCTAGATGGCATTCCGCGTCCCTCGGGGAGTGGGATTCTGTCCTGCGGTCGCTGTCTCCCAGCCTCCCCGCGTGCTCAGGAAACGATGCCGCCATGCTGAATGAGAGGATGGAAGGTGAGTGGCGGGCTTGGTTTCCTGTGCTGGGACATTAGCTCCACATTTTGCCCCGCGTGTGGAGCCTCCAGCCGCCTGGTGACCTTGTTCCTCGCGTGTACCTAGCTCATTTCTGCCAGGGCTTTGCATCTGGAGTTCCTCACCTGAATTGTTCTGCTGCCCAACTCTGCACGGCCTGCACGTGATTCTGCAGAGCTCGGTATGGCGAGGCCAGCCCTGACCACTTCAGCAAAATCACCCTCTTATCTCTTACTCTCTGCCGCTTACCTCCCAGCACTGGTCCCTGAAATGTCTTGTTTAGTTTTCTCCTGCCTGTCTCATAGCTTTAGAATAGGGAACAGGGACCCTGTCTGTCTCATTCAGTGTCACGTCCAAGCGTTAGACCAGGTGTGTCCAGCCCATGGACATATGTGGCCCAGGACCACTTGTATTGCCACCCTATAGAATCTTTTAACATCCGGTGTTTTTTTTGTTTTGTTTTGTTTTTTTGCAATACTGGGGATTGAACCCAGGACATTGCATGCTGCACCCTCAGCCCATTTTTTTACTTTTTAAGATAGGGTCTCACTAAATTACTCAGACTGCCTCTGGTCTCGAACTTGCCATCCTCCTGCCTCTGCCTCCCGAGCCGCTGGGATTACAGGTGTGCGCCACTGTGCCCGGCAACATCTGGTGTTTTTTAGTGTTTATTTTCTTCATGACTCCCTTTATCGTGTCTATGTACCAACCATATTACCTAATTCACATGCAACCCAAGACAGTTCCTCTTTACTCAGTGTGACCCAGGAAGACGCCCTTGGTCTAGACTGTGATGGGACCCAGGGCGTCCCATTTGTAGAGTGGATCATGAGGGTCTCTCTATCTGTGCCTCTGCTCAGTGTGGGGTTCCCAGTCGCATTCCTGCTCATCCTTGTCGCCCTCCCTAGGGAGCTTTTGAAGATCTCAGCTGCCTGTGCAGGGGATATGGAAATGAGCACTATGTTAATCTCTTTCCTTTTTTTGGTGGTAACAGTGGCTATATTAAGATCCATCATGCCACTCCGACTTAGTCAGCTTGGGTCGCTCTAGCAGAATTCCATGGCCTGAGCCACTTCAACAGCAGACATTCATTCCTCACTCTTCTGGAAGGTGGAAGTTCAAGGTCAAGGTGCCAGCAGATTTGGTTCCGGGTGAGGGCCTCTCCCAGGCTTGCAGGTGGCTGCCTTCTTGGTGTGCCCTCAGGTGGTGGCGAGGGGAGCTCTGCTGCCTGCCTCTTCCTACGAGAGCACTGAACCTAGCAGGGTCCAGGCTCATGACCGTGCAAAGGCCCACTTCCTGATATGGTCCCGCTGGGCGCTAGGGCTTGGGCCCATGAATTCAGTTGTGGCTTCCTTCTGAGACTTCATTCTCCCTACGCTGCAGGGTTTAAATATCGTCCTGAGGCTACAATATCAGGCCGCCTAACACTCGACTCTTTCCATGTTATTAATAAAGGGAGGAAAACAAGCTCAGCGTTAGACTTGTTAGAAATTGAAAAACTCTTGGGTTTAACATGATAACCAGGACTTAAAAATATCAGATGAATAAAACACCCTCCTCCAAAAGCCCCTGAAATAAACAGCCCCCAGCAGTGTTTGGCTGGGGGTGTAGCTCAGTGGAAGAGCTTAGCATGCGCGAGGCCCTGGCTTCACCTCCCAGTGCTACACGTAAGTCTATGCACATGTGCGCGTGTGCACCTGCAATCACGAAATAAAGGAAATGGGTCTCTTTTTCCTGTTTCTAAACTGCCTTACCCCAGCGAGCTGCATTTTTCAGTCAGTAGACAGGGTGACTGACGTCCTGACTTTTTCCCTCCAAGAAGAGAGTTTGGCCGAATAAATGGCGCCCAGTTCTGGGATCCCGTCCCTGGAATGCTTGACTGGGTGGCATGCGCGGGTGGACGTCCAGCTGAGGTTATCTGGGTGTGAGAAGGGAGAGACTGGCGGCTGGGGCTTTTGCCACTGACCGCAGTGTCAGGTTACTCCTGAGGAAGAGTACGGAGGCCTCACGGTGTAGACCTTGGCTCTCTGTGTTCCGCAGACCTGTTTCACCATGTGGTTGTGGCTCTGCCTTTGTCCCCATCCGGATGTGGCATTCTCTGCGCCTCTCTAAGCGGAGAGCAGAGTTGCAGCCTGGATTTGTCGTTTGGGAATACTGTCCTCTGTCGTAAAATAGAACCATATCGGATCGGGAATTATGGCTTCCTGGTGGTTTGTAAACGTAAGGCTGGACGCAGCGCATATGGAAAAGACAGCATGGCTCAGGAGACCCCCTCCTCATTGATCCTGGCTAACAGGAGCTCTTGCCGGTGGCCTACACAGCACACTGTGGAAGGAGACAGAGAATCTTGCAAGACAAGTTTTGTGGAGGAGTCCCCAGGCCCTGGGCCAGGGGCTGTTTACTGGTCTATGGTGTTTTAGGAAACCAGGCCGCACAGCAGGAGGTGAGCGGTGGGCGAGGGCGAGTGAGCAGAGCCGCCCTCCTCTGCTATTGACAGCTGCTCCTCATTGCTTGGGTCATCCTGAAGCTATGTCCACCCCGTCAGTGGAAAAGTCATCGTCCACAAAACCAGTCCTGGGTACCAAAAAGGTTGAGGCCTGCTGTGGTGGAGAAGAGGGTGGATGCAGAGACCTTTACAGAGTTTGGCCCACGGATGGTGCAGGGTTCCACGTGGTTTGGTCTGAGAATTCACGAGGGCATTGGTAGGACCTGACCTGGAGGCCACTGTGAGCTCAGTGGCAGGTGCTCATTTGTGGCCTGTGGGAGTGGGGAGATGACCCTTGTGTGGCCGTCAGTCCAACAGTCACAGAAACATTGACCTCGACCCACTTTGTGGGTCACTCGGCTCACTAACTATGGTTCCTGAAATTAGATGCTGGTGTTTAAATTTGCAGCAATAAATATAGGTGTCATAAAAATTAGGGTACTGGATTCAGTATGGGGTACAGACAGATGGGAGAGAATTAATGTTTACTGAGCATCATCATATAGTGTGCGTGAAGACCAGGCTGGCCAGTTTATTTGCATTATTTCTATTTAATCTTCCCAACAACTCTATAAAGTAAATGTTAGTATCATCACCATTCTCATTTTCATAAAAAACAAGTGGTTAGATTGTTCTAGATAAAGGAGCTTAAAGAAATATAACAAATGCTTGATCTTTCATCATATCCCAGATTAAAAAACTAAACACATTTTTGGGATAATTGGGGAAATTAAATATGTATTATATATTAGATAATGTTATTGTATCAATGACATATTGAGAGTGATAATTAAGTTGAAATTATAGCAGAATGTTTTTGTTCTTAGGAAATATATTCAGAAGTATTCAAGGGTGAAAGGAAATTATGCCTCCACTTTTTAAGATATGGTTCAGGGAAAAAGAAAGACTGAATGTGAATATAGAGTAAAGTAAATTTGTCAAAAAAAATTAGTGAGTTTAGATAAAGGGTATATGGGTATTCATTTCTAGTCTCGTAACTTTTCTGTAGGTTCGATATTTTTCAAATAAAAAATAGAGATAAAAAGATGCCTTGGCAGAGTGCTGCTTTGATCCATTATGTTTTGATTTTTAAGAATTCTCAGAAAGCAAATGGTTTCCTGTATCTTCAAATTCTTGGGAGACATCTACCTTCCTCTAGGGTGAGAAAAGCCAACCTTTCACCTAGAAAATGGTATTTTTTTCCCCTATGATACAATACCCAGAAGTCTCTGATGTCTTGGACTTATATGTTTGAGATTAGAAATCTTGGAAGATGGTAATAAACTTTTCTTAGGTTTTTGGATATTGGATTTATCTAATAAAATAGACTAAATTCAGCCAGGAAAACCAAATACTCTTAGGCAAGATAGGTAACTAAATCAGAAACAAAGTCTCTCATGGACCCCAAAATATAAGCAGATGCAGGCAGACTGCCTCTGCGTGGCCTCAGGATCACACAGGAGGAGGCGGGAGCCACTGGTGATTGTGGCAGATTCCGGAATCTTCTGCCAGCCAGGGGACACTCCCTGGATGTTCTCCAAGTTGAGTACAGTGGCTGAGACACGTGGTGCCTTGGACGTTCCCGTAGCAGCTACTTGCAATGGATTCTTCCAGGATCCGACCCGGGAGAAGCTACCAGGATCAGGTGTTGGGTAGTCGAGCAAAGGAAATGGAAGGTTCTGCCAGAAGCAGGGAGGAGCACAGCGCTGAGTGGTGTAGAGTCACCACCACCCAGAAACACAGAACAGTCTGGAGTGCCAGCCTGCCTCACCGCTTCTGAAAGCTCATGTAAGCTAATCTCATGTGAAGTGGTCAAGAGAAAAGCGTCAAGGTTGAAAGCTGGGCGTGGTGGCACATGTCTGTAATCCCAGCACTTGGGAGCCTGAGGCAGGAATATTGATATGCATTTGAGACCAACCTGGGCTACACAGGAGGACCCTGTCTCAAACCAAAACCAAAACCAAAACCCACCAAACCAAGCAAACAAAAGGATGAAGGTTGAGTCTCATACGAAGTTATAATGACAGCATAAGGAGTAAGATAACATACAATAGAACACAAAGACACACCTGAGGAGCATGCAGAAGCCAATGCAAACATATAAAGTACTTCAAATGTGCTCAGAGATATCAAGAAATGATATAAGGTATGTTGTTGTTAGGTGTTGTCGAGTCGTATCCGACTCATAGCGACCCTCATAGGGTTTTCAATGACTGATTGTTTCGGGATTGCCTCAGGAGTAGATTACCATGTCCTTCTCCCATTTTTGCAGTGCTGGGAATCCAACTTGGGACCTCAGAGACTGCAGAGCAGTTCTCTACCAACTGAGCTAAATCCTAACTCCCCGTATAAGGTATAACAGAGCATAGATCCAGATCAGATGAACTGAGAAATGCGATGGAGAGAACTCAAAGTCAAGAAAACCCTTTCCAATACCGCCGTCTTCAGCGAGTGATCTTGTACAACACGTGCATCAAGGAAAACAGAAGATGAAAATGCAGAAAAAATGAAGGATTGAGAGAAAGTGATACATTTTGAGGATAGGCAAAGTAGGCCTAATATCTGTAAATGTATCTCATACATCTATCATACGCATGGAAGAAAGACCTGGCGACCCACTCCCAAAAATCAATCCACCATTGAAAACCCTATGAACAGCAGAGAAGCACTGGCAATAGTGTTTCGCCTGTTGTATGCATGCTCGCTATGAGTCGGACACCGACATCATATGCAACATCAACGCCGACATCGTAACAACAACAACATCATATGCACAGGGCGACTGCTGTGAGACACCAAAGAAGGAGACCAAAGCAAAGGAATCACAGCAAGTTACAAATTGGAATTCAAGAAAACTTCCTGAAAAAAAAAAAAAATTCCTTGATTGTCTTTATTGAGCGGTGTGGTACACTGTGTAGCTGAGAACACTGACCCAGAAAGACCAAGGCATATTCTAATAAAATTACTAGACTTGGGGAAAAAAATCTTTTGGGCCTTCAGGCCAAAATAGCAAGTGATTTATGTAATAAAGGAAATCAGATTATCATTGGACTTTTTGACAGAGATGGCATTATGTCAGAAGTCAGTAGAAAAATGTGCTGTAGATGTTGATGTAAGAAAACTGTGAGCCAGAGGTGTTCCCCCCCCCTGCCCCCCAGTACTAGGGGGTTGAACCCAGGGCCTCTCACATGCTCAGAAAGTACTCTACCACCGAACTGCACCCCCACCCCCATTTTTACTTTTTATTTTGAGACCAGGTCTCAGTAACATGCACACGCTGCCTCTGGCCTTGAACCCTCTGTCCTCAGCCTCCTGAATTGCTGGGATTACAGTCGTGTTCCCTGGCAAGCCAGACATTCTCAGGCCCTGCTGGCCCAATTTTCAGGGATCAAAGGACCAGACGTTGTTTTCAACCTGCAGGAGCACCAGGATTATGTTCTCATGATTCTCTCTGGAAGATTCCACTGGGGAAGGACCATGAAAACAGCTAGAGGGACATCATCATGAGGAGCATTATGAGTGTTAACCACACAGGTTCTTGTGGGACCAAGATCCAGGGAAGGGAGAATATATAGCAAGTCATGGCCAACTGCCCTTACAGTGGCCGTGTACCACACTAACTTAAAAGGTAGGGAGTACGGGTAAGTTGTATGCAAAAGTAATTTTTAAGCTGATTCCAGCAATTATTTTGGTAGAGATAATGTTGGTATTGGTATTCATATTCCGAAAGTGTGTACTAGTGTGGAATAAAGTGAATGGTTCATTTTGTGATAATCTAATTGTATCAATAGAGTCTGGTCTTGAACTAGGATTCTTATATGGAAGATAGGAGGTAACTGATATAAGATACAAGTTCAAATAAAAATCTGGTAGTCTAGAGTTTGAATTAAAAATATGGGTAAGAAATTATGAGCTGTTTAAAAATCAATCTGTCAATCATTCATCACCTGGCACTGTCCATTATTGGAAACTGACCAGCCTAGCATTAGTGGACTTTGCTGGTGTTCATGTTGTCGTTGTTGTTAGGTGCCGTCGAGTCGGTATCGGACTCATAGCGACCCTCATAGGGTTTTCAATGGCTGACTGTTTCGGGATTGCCTTGGGAGTGGATTGCCGGGCCCTTCTCCCATGCTGGTGTTCATAGCATGGTGTCAAAACATTCTTTTCCCTCTCAATCCAGTGCTTCTTGGAGAAACAGCCAGTGCTAGGTTTGGGGCAGGAAATGGAGCAGCGCAATCATCTTGTGAAACCCATAGCCATGGAACGATCAGAGGGCCCAGGTGGTGTTGGGAGGTGCTGGCCGGAAGAGGCTGTCACCAGCACCTTGAGTGACAGTGAGGGTGATCTGTTTCAACCCATGACTCCCTGACGCTACTGAAAGGAATTGTTCACCTTTGGAAAATGTTGGGAAGCCAATTTGTTATTTTGAAAGTGGTAATTAATGAGTATTTATTCTGTGTTTCTATAAACTGTCCCATTGGATAGTCTAATAGTTGATGAGGGGCATATCTCTGAATAGAAGTCTTCCAGCTAACACTTGAAAAAGGGGTGATAGAGAATCATTCCTGTGCAGTCCCTAATAGAGGAATGGATTAAGGCAATGAGCAACCACATAACCAAGTGAGGGACAGCTGCGTTAGACAGCTGGCGTGTGCTGTGGCAGGAAAGCCAATCAAAGCAAACTTAGGGGATCTTACTGTTGTCAGGTGCTGTTGAGTCAGGCCTGACTCATAGCAACCTTATGTACAACAGATGAAACACTACCCGACACTTTGCTGTGCCTGGCACTATCGTTAGTGCTTCTTTGCTATTCATAGGGTTTTCCATGGTGTACCATCCTCGCATCCAGTCTTGTCAGATCTTGGAAGCCCAACAGGGTCTGGCCTGGTTAGTACTTGGATAGGAGACTGCCTGGGAATATGGGGTGCTGTAGGACCCCATTGGGAAATTTAAGGGAGGAAATATTTATTGGGGCCTCATGGTTAGAAGGCCTGCAGCTGTAGCCCTGTGGCATCCGATCCCATCAGCTCTCGGAAGCTAAGCAGGGTCGGGCCTGGTTAGTACCTGGATGGGAGACCTCCTGGGAACCCCAGAAGTTGTAGGCTTGGGAGAAGGACCCGGCAACCCACTCCCCAAAATCAATCTGCCATTGAAAACCCTATGAACAGCAGAGAAGCACTGACAAGAGTGTTTCCCCTGTTGTACAGAGGGTCGCTATGAGTCCAATACTGACTCGATGGCACCTAACAACAACAACAACAAAGTTCCCTAACCTCCCAGGATGGTGTCAGCAGCTGGGGGCCAAACGTTCAAACACATGACCTGTGGGGGTCACTTTACATTCACGTCGTGGCACACATGCTGTTCCTCCTTCCGGCAGAGCATGGGGCTCCCGTGAGTTAGCATTGTCCCTAAGCTGAGCGCTCTAGTTCTGTCGCAGAGGAAAGGAGCACTCGGTCAGCTGCGACGTGGGGACGCAGTGTGCAGTCCAGACTCCCAGGAGGGCTGCCATCAAGTGGACGGGCTTCTTTCGCAGCAAACTGTAAGGGGAAAAGAATGAAGTTCCGGATATGGGTGGTGTTGATGGCTGCATAATGTCGTGAGTGTACTTAATGCCACCGAACTGTCCTCTTGTTGTTGTTGTTAGATGCCATTGTGTCATGTGGGACTCATAGCGACCCTCATGGGGTTTTCTATGGCTGATTGTTTTGGGATTACTTTGGGAGTGGATCGCCACGTCCTTCTCCCATTTTTGCGGTGCTGGGAATCGAACCCAGGACCTCAGAGACTCGAGAGCAGCGCTCTACCAACTGGGCTAAATCCCAGCCCACTGAACTGTCCTCTTAGAAATGGTTAAAATGGGAAATTTTACACTCTGCATGTTTCTACACCCATTCCCCTCAAACAAAACAGGAATGGCAGGGCTACCTGTAGTTTAAAAGAGATTTAGATGACATATTTGAAAGTAAACGGGCACAAAGAACCAATCATGTTCATGGCTCCATGCTTAGGGAGGGAAATGATAAAGCCAGGCAATGACCACAGGAGAGTCAGGCACGTGCCGACTGTGGGGACGGAGGGGGGTAATCCTGTAGTGCGGGGGCAAATGGTGGGTGTCTGGGTGGCTGGCAGGAACCTTGGTCTGGGCCTGGGTGTTTGCTCCTTCAGAGTCCATCAAGCTGTCCATTTCTTTTTATGCAGCATTGCCTGTCATCGTTATAGTTCACAACAAAATGTTTTTAAGAGAACAAACAAGTTAGAAATACCCTGGTCATAATACGGTTGCCTAGCAGACTGCTTTCTCATCTGATCAGATTGAAAAGTTATTTCAACCTATGAAGCTTTTCATCAAGGCATTATCTTGAAGATCGAGTCAGGCCGCTGCCTCTCTGTCTGAGGGACATGTCTGGGCAAGAGCAGCTTTGGGAGAGATCGATGCATTTTGATTTTATTGGGGTTGATGCTTTGGACGAAAACAGCCTTTGGGGCTTGCTCCCTCCCGGCAGTGGAGCAGAAGCGTCCCCTGCTTTTGGTTTCCTTTCCCATCAATTATTTGATATGTTTTTCCTTTTCTCTGTACTTTTTAGCTCTTGGTTTTATAAGAGAAATGTCAGCCCTCCCTGCCGACAGTTTCTGCAGGCCTGGTAATTAAATGTGCCATTTCAAATTCAACGTGGGGAGGCGTGATCCCGAAATCCTAAGGAACGAGGCCGCTGAAGATGTCAGCTCATCTAATCAGTTTGTTTTACAGACCGGGAAGCCGAGTCTCACAAGGGCGAATGACTATCCGAGGCCCCGCAGCCGCGCTGGCGCCCTGTGCAAGGAAGTCTGCCCTTTTCCTGGTCCTCCCCACAGGAAACAAACGGAACTGTTTTCTAGGTGCGACCTGGTTGGGTAGAGATAAAAGTGCTGGTATGCTGGACCCCACGGGCTCTTTATGGTTCTTGGACAAGTGGAGAACTTTTTATTTTTTATTTTATTTATTTTTTTGCGGTACTGGGGGTTGAACCCAGGCCCTCGCACCTGCATGCTTTGCAAGTACTGGACTGCTGCGCTGCACCCCCAGCCCTTTTTTTTTTTTTTTTTTTTTTTTTTTTTTTTGAGACAGGGTCTCCCTCAGTTACGCAGACTGCCTCTGGTCTCCAACTTGCGATCCTCCTGTCTCCACCTCCCAAGCCGCTGGGATTACAGGCCTGCGCCACTGTGCCTGGCCAGAACTTTTTTTTTTTGATGGAGCGGTGACCCCCTACTTGTGGGATGTTTTCCCACCCGTCAGGGAGGGAGAGGGTGAGAGGAAGGGATGGGAGCCCTTTGCTTTAAATTCCTCTCTGCTTTTGTACTTCCAGATGGGGTGGTGACTTGGGTGCAGAGCATTCAAGGAATCTCATGAGTTGTAAGGCCACAGGGGAGATACTGACGATCTGTGTGCGTCACTGGCTCTTCTGCTGTTAAACACTACTTCCTTTGTTCAAAGCATGGGGAAATGTGCGCCTGGTTCTGACTGTTGCCCTCCTTCCCAGGTCCCCTTCCCCCTCTTGCATGCCTTCCTCAGCCGATGACCCTTTTCCAACATAGATGGAGACCACCAGGCAGAAACACTCTCCTTTCTCCTGTCTGTCTGGAATGCACTTGCATTGGATCCTGGAGGACGAGCCACGTTTTCTCTTCCCTAGCCTTGCGTTCTCTCCTCTTTGCCTTTGCACGACACTCAGGGCGGGTTTTATTTCAACCATGATGGGAGCCTGGAAAGTCCTCTGCCTGTCATCAGCCTTCTTGAATCCATCTACTGTTATATCAGATTTCATCAGAAACAAGGCCCTGTGTAATCTGCTCCTAAGCTTTCTCCCCCTGCCTGTTTTCCCATTGCTGGACCACTCCATGCCGCCCCCCAGCCATTCTCAGACACTGTGTCAGATGTCTCATGCTGTCTCCCAGGGGCGGTCTTCACACAGGCTCTTCCTGCCACCTGGAACGTCCGCCTGGCCTTTGCCTGCTGAGTCCAACCTCACCTGGTCTTCCTCCTAGTATTCCCTGGTGACAAAGGTGGCTCTTTCCTGTGTGTCACCTTGACACCTTTGAGTGCACCTCCAGCTTCTCCACACTGTCCTTTTATGCTATCTGTTCCCTGCACCCAGCACAGGGCCTCCCAGTTCATAACCCACCCTGTGCCCAACACCATTATCCGATGAGGGGACAGTTACGCAGTGTCTGTCCTAGCCTGCTGCTTCCCTTGAAAATAAATACTAATTTTTGGACTTCTCAGTCTTATTTTTTAAAGAACGGTGACTCATCCTGAATCACCCAGAAATCAGAGATGAATGTGACTGGAATCTTAATGCTGTGATTTTCCTTCCTTTCTTTCCTTCTCCCTCCCTCCCTCCCTTCCTTCCTTCCTTCCTTTCTTTCTTTCTTTCTTTCTTTCTTTCTTTCTTTCTTTCTTTCTTTCCCTTTTTTTTGCTCTTTCTCTCTTTCTCTATTTCTTTCTTTCCCTCCCTCTCTCCTTTCTTCCCTCCCTCCCTTCCTCCCCCTCTCTCCCTCCTTCCCTCCCTCTTCCTTCCTTCCTTTCTCTCTCCTTCCCTCTCTCTTCCTCCCTTCCTCCCTCCCTTTTTCTTTCTTTTTCTCTCTTTCTTTCCCTTTCTTCTTTCTTTCTTTCTTTCTTTCATTCTTTCTCTTTCCTTTTCTTTCTCTCTCCCTGCCTTCCCCATCCTTCCTCCCTTCCCCCTTCCCCCCTTCCCCCCTTCCCTCTTCCCTGCCTCTTCTTCATCTCCTCCTCCTCTCCTCCTCCTCTTCCTTCTCCCTCTCCTCTCCCCCTCTCCTTTTTTGGCAATTCCTAGGTGCCTGAGTCTTTTCACAAACGTGTTTTTAAGAAGGCCAGAGATTTTGTTGAAACTTAGTTTTTTCCCTGCAGGTAGGGAGTGTAGGGGCAGAAAGAATCCGTGTTTATTGCGCTCACTGTGCTTACGTGGGGCGTGGGGCTTAGGCATTTCCTGCATTTCCTGCGGGCTCTCTGGGGACCTTGCCTGGGGCTGGGAGAGAAGGCTCTGCTTGTCCTCTAGGCCTGCCATCTGCCAGCCCCACGCCAGCGCCAGGCCCCAGCAGACGTGCTGTCTGCACTTTGGCTCTTAGTCACTGTACCTTGAGGGCAGGGTTTAGTCCCCAGCAAACAGGGCGCCCTCACCTTTCCTCCTGCCTCCGGCCTCTCTTTGCAAGTTTCTTCTGGCCCCTTCTTTTCCTTTCTGTATGTAATTTGATATTGCCATTTCTTTTTTTGTTTAATTGGAAATTTTTAATGTACATCTTAATGTGATTCATTTTGACATGCTTTTCATTGTGACATTTCCATATATGCATTTTGATAAACATTATTCATATAGGTTACCCCTTACCCTCCCCTATGCTTCCCCCCCTCCCACTCTTCCCATCTAAGTTTCCCATCTAAGTCTTCTCTATCTTTTACTTAGTAATATTTTTCTATATGTCCTTGGGTTCCAGTTCTGTTTAAGATAGAAACTTTTCCCGTAGTGGTCTTTGTTTTTATCTTGTTGGAACAATTATATGCATTTTCTAGACCATTTATATTGACACCATTCTTATCTCCCCCCCCCCTTTTATTATGATCCAACCTTTGAATGGGATTTTTCCTTCTTATAATTTTGAACCAGCTCCTTCATATGAGTGAGAACATGTGGTGTTTCTCTTTCTGTGCTCGTGTTCATTCACTTAAAATAATTTTCTCTAATTCCATCCATTTTGCTGCGAATGACCTTAATTTTTCTTGATTGCTGAGTAGTATTCCATTGTGTATATATACCACCACACAAATGGGCAAAGGAACTGAGTAGACAGTTCTCAAATGAAGAGGTCCGTAAAGCCATGAAACACATGAAAAAGTGCTCAACTTCCCTAGCCATTAGGGAAATGCAAATCCAAACAACTCTGAGATTTTACCTTACACCAGTAAGAATGGCCAAGATCAATAAAACAAACAACTATAAATGCTGGTAAGGTTGGGGGGGGGCAGGGGGGGAAGGGAACACTCTTACATTGTTGGTGGAGCTGTAAATTAGTGCAACCACTGTGGAAATCAATATGGAGGTATCTTAAAAAACTAAAAATAGATCTACCATATGACCCAGCTATAACACTATTGGGAATTTACCCAAAGGGAGATGGGTCATCATACCACAGAGACACCTGCATCTCCACGTTCAGTGCAGCGCTTTTCACAATAGCAAGGATATGGAATCAACCAAAGTGCCCTTCAGCAGAAGAATGGGTGCTGCCATTTCTGAGGGCTCCCTCCAAGCTTGTCTTCCCCTTTGTTTGGTGCTTTGCGTCTGAAGACGTTCTCGTCTGCCCTCTGGCTTCCATTACAACCCTGTCCCCACTCCAGCCTGGCCCCGTGGGCTCTTAGTTTCCCAGGGAGGCAGGGAGGCTGGTCTAGCTGAGGGGTGCCCGTGGCTGCCCCTCCCGCTAGATCTCCGCCAGCCCCTGCTGCTGCTCTTTGTGTGCTTAGCTCCCTGTGGAACGGGCAGGCTGCTTCCTCCTCCCCAGCTGCTCTGGCCTTCCTCAGGGCCTCTCCCTGTCTGCCCGGCAGGCTCCTTGCCCAAAGGCTGCTCTGGGTGGAAGGCCTTATGCCTGCCACTCCAGGGCCTTCGCACCCTGGCCAGCCCGGGCTAGGCCTTGGAAGTTCCCTGAATACCTTGAGCTGAGCCGTCCTCTGTTGTCTCAGCTTGACAGCAGTGGAGGCTGCCCTCAGCCTCCTCTCCCAAGTTAGTGCCCAGCACTTCCCTCCTCTGGGCAGGCTTGTTGTTGTTGTTAGGTGCCGTCCAGTCAAGTCCGACTCATAGCGACCCTCATAGGGTTTTCAATAGCTGACTGTTTTGGGATTGCCTTGGGAGTGGGTTTCCCGGTCCTTCTCCCATTTTGCGGTGCTGGGAATCGAACTTGGGACCTCAGAGACTGCAGAGCAGCGCTCTACCAACTGAGTTCAATCACAGCCCTCTGGGCAGGCAGAGACAGCTAATTCCAGTTTATCTGCCTCTCTTTCTGGTGGTAAGGGTGGGAGCAATGCCCGCAGCTATAGCCCCCTGGTGTCTGATCCCATCAGATCTCAGAAGCTAAGAAGGGTCAGGCCTGGTTAGTACTTGGATGGGAGACCGCCTGGGAACACCGTGTGCTGTAGACTTGGTAGTAGGACCCGGAAACTCACTCCCAAAAAACAATCAGTCATTGAGAACCCTATGAATTGCATTGAAGCACTGACGGTAGTTCCGGGCGTGGCACTGTGTTGGAGAATGTTTCATCTGTTGTACACAGGGTGGCTAGGAGTTGGGTCTGACTCCACGGCACCTATCCTTGACGATGGGAGCAGTGCTTCCCTCCTCTCTCCATCTCCGGCCGGAATGGGAAGTTCTCATCTCACATTTTGATTCAGACTTGCAGTCATTTTCTGATTGTACCAGTCATTTGTCCTATCATATGCCGCTTTTGTTTGGTGTCCACTGGGTCATCTGCTTTTGTCCTGAAGGAAAAAGGCCAGGGATGCGCCTGCTGGCCTGCCCATATTTAGCCTGCAATACCTACCTGCTCTCTGACTCACAGACAGCAACTTCGCAGCACGTAGGCTCTGCCAAGGGAAAGGTCAGCCTGCCCCTGCCTCCCTGGAGCCTTCGTGAGCACCTCTGTAGACACAGACAGCTCACGACACCCCCAAGCTGAACCCCGCAGACATCTGTTTAATAACCTGTGAAGTGCGCTTGTCGCTGGGCCCCTGTTTGCCCAGCGAGGGGAAAATGGACTCAGTTCTTTGATTTCAATTCCCATTGGAAAATAACTTCCTCGGCCACTGGGTTAGAGTGAGGATCCAGGTGTCTGTCATTCATCAGCGACAGGTGACCCTGAGGCAGCACCGGGAGCTGAAGCCTCTGGGACCACTGATCTCACTCCGCTCGTTAGCAGCTGCGCTGGCGATGACTCACTGGAAGCAAACAAGGAAGGTGTCTGGCCGAGGGGACTTCAGAGTATTTCTGTCCATGATGGGAAGGGATGGTGTCTGTGGATCAGTGCCGGTTGCTTACTGTCGCCCCTCACGTGTGTTGTGCCAAGCCTCGTCAATTTAGTTTTTTTTTTTTTTTTTTTTTTTGGTACTGGGGGTTTAACCCAGCACCTCGTGCTTGCATGCTCTGCAAGTGCTGGACCACTGAGCTGCGCCCCCAGCCCTTTTTTTTTTTTTCAACTTTTCAGACAGGGTCTCGCTAAGTTACGCAGACTGCCTCTAGTGCCTCTAGTCTCGAACTTGCGATCCTCCTGCCTCCGCCTCCCAAGCCGCTGGGATTACAGGCATGTGCCACCGCGCCCAGTGTCAATTTAGTTTTCTAAGTATTTCCACCCCTTTTGTCTGTGCCTGCTGCTGCTGCTCTGCCTCAGGCCCTTGTCCTTTCCCGTCTTTACTGTTCCGTCATCTTTTCACTGGTAGCCCCGCCGCTAATTTTGCTCCCCTTCACTTCTCCCGCACTGTCGCCACAATCGTGTTTCTAACGCAGAGCCTGATCGTGCCTCTCTTTGTATGATGTGCTACGGCTTCCTCCTGCCCTCAGGACCAAGTCTCTGATGTGCCTTGTGTGGCCTTGCCCTTGCGGCCGGTTGATCTAACTCGTTATTCTCTTCCCTCCATTTATATTCCCAAAGTATTTGCATTTCTCTGGTTTGCCATGCCGCCATGTTTACTGCCTGCAAGAATAGACCAGGAGTTCTCCAATCTCTTTACGCTGGAATCACCTAGGATCCTTAAAGTGCTTGCCCAGATCCCACCCGCTAGACATAGTGATTTAGTTGGCATTAGGGTTATTAGAAACATCCCAAGTAATTGTAAGATATAGAACAGTTTGAGAATCATTGGTTTGGACTGCCTTCCTTCCGCTTATTCTAACTCATTCTCTGAGTCTCAGGTCAGTTGTTCCAAATTTTGTACTTCTTGAGGCTGACCCAGTGACTTTTTATTCCTATTCCCTGTGACAAAGAGCTTTGAAATCTGGTAGGGCAAGTCTTCTGACTAGATGATTGTTCTGGAATTTATTGGATACTCTTTGCCCTTTGATCTTCCACATCAATTTTAGAATCAAATTTTCCAGAGCAATCCTGAGCAGAAAGACCAATGCAGAGGGCATCATAATACCTGATTTCAAGTTATATTACAGAGCCACAGTAACAAAAATAGCACGGTACCGGCCCCAAAACAAACATGTTGACCAATGGAACAGAATATAGACAGGAACAGAATATAGACAATTCAGAAATAAACCCATGCAAGTATAGCCACCTGATATTTGACAAAGGTGCCAAAAACATAAGTTAGAGAAAGACAATCTCTTCAACAAATGGTGCTGGGAGAACTGGATACCCTCATCTAGAAAACTGAAACTAGATTTGTCTCTCTCACCTTGTACAAAAATCAGTTCAAAATGGATCAAAGACCTCAAAGTAAGACCTGAAACTTTGAAACTGCTAGAGGAAAATATAGGGGAAACACTTCAAGAAGTAGGCATAGCCAAGGACTTTCTGAAAAAGACCCCAATAGTGCAGGAAATAACAGTAAGAAGTGACAAAGGGGATTGCATGAAATTAAAAAGCTTCTGCACAGCAAAGGAGACAATTAACGGAGTGAAGAGACAGCCTGCAGAATGGGAGAGAATCTTTGCCAGCTATACATTCGATGGGGATTAATATCTGGAATATATAAAGAGGTCAAAAAATTGAACACCAAAAACAAATTATTCAGTCAAAAAATGGAGAAACGAGTTAATAGTTCTCAAAGTAAGAAATACAAAGGGCCAATAAACATGAAAAAATATTCAATAACCTTAGCTATCAGAGAAATGCAAATTGAAACTATGTTGAGATACCATCTCAGCCCAGTCAGAATGGCTACCATCAACAAAACAAGTTCTGGCAAGAATTCGAGGAGAAAGGAACCCTGTACACTGCTGGTGGGAATGTGAGGTAGCACAGGAACTATGGAAACCCGGGTAGAAGGTCCTTAAAAAACTAAAAGTGGAACTATCATATGACTTGGCTTATACCACTCTTTGGTATATATCCAAAGGAGTAGAAGTTGACAAACCATAGAGATACCTGCTCATCTGTTTATTGTGGTGCTGTTCGCAGTAGCCAAGACATGGAATCAACCTAGGTGTCCATCAGCAGATGAATGGATAAAGGAACTGTGGCGTATATGCACCATGGGGTTTTATTCAGCCATGAAGGATGAAATTATGATCTTTGCCGGAAAAGTGAAATAAACCAGACCCAGAAAGACAAACATTTTGCACGTTTTCTCTCATATGTGGGTGCTAGATTTCAGTATAATTCAATATTTTAATGTATATGTCATGAAAGTAGAAGGAAGACCATGTTCTGGGTTAAAAGGGACAATGAGGAGAGGGGTCAATGCCACAGAATAATGGAGGAAAGGAAGAACAATATTGTGTGTTTTGTTCTCAGGTAAAATCTGAATTTATGCATCACATATGTATATATATATGTATATATGATACACACACAGAAGTCACCTGAGCAGAAGGGGATCCTTGGGAAAGAAAGGATAAGGAGAGAGGAATGGTGGAGGCGAAAGGAACAGTGTCCAGTGATATGTGTGTATGGAGAGATCATAATGGTGCCCACTAAGTTGTATACTAATGAAGAAAATCAATGTGTCAGGTTTGTCAAAGTAGACTGATAGACTATTGATTAGGACTGTATGGAATTCATCAGTCAATTTTGGGGTAAGTGACTCACAGTATGTAGTCTTCCTATCTATGGATCTTGTATATGTCTTCATTTTTCTGTCCTCAGTATCTTGTAGTAACACTTTATATGTCTATAAAGGTTCCACAGTATTTTTACCAGATTTTTTTGGTGGATAGCTTATTTTTGTTGTATTACAAACGGCATGTGAGGTATTTTATAATGAAAGTCTAACAGTAATGAGTACAAATATTAAGTTTACAACTTGATCTATTTTTACTTTTATGCTTATATTGATCTGTGTAATATCCACCCATATCACGACATGAATAATTTCCAGCACCCTTCTGATTCCCTCAAGTCCTGTTGCTGGCCGATAACTCCCTCCAATGATAACCATAATTATGACTTCTGTTCATCATAGATTAGTTTTACTTGTGGTTGTTAGATGCTGTCAAGTCAGTGTCCGACTCGTAGCGACCCTGTGTACAATAGGCAAAACACTATTGTCAGTGCTTCTCTGCTGTTCATAGGGTTTTCAATGGTGGATTGTTTTTTGGGAGTGGGTTGCTGAGTCCTTCTCCCAAGCCTGCAGCACTTGATGCTCCCAGGCAGTCTCCCATCCAAGTACTAACCAGGTCTGACTCTCCTTAGTTTCTGAGATCTTACGGCATCAGACGCCACATTGCTATGGCTGCAGGCCTTTCCCTTGTTGTTGTTGTTGTTAGGTGACGACGAGTCGGTATCTGACTCATAGCGACCCTCATAGGGTTTTCAATGGCTGACTGTTTTTCGGGATTGCCTTGGGAGTGGATCGCCAGGTCCTTCTCCCATTTTTGCGGTGCTGGGAATTGAACTCAGGACCTCAGAGATTGCAGCGCAGTGCTCTACCAACTGAGCTACATCCCAGCCCTTCCACTTGTTACAGAGTATTAAATACAGTATGCATTCTTCTGTGTTCTTTTAATCCTTTTTTTCTTTGGCTAAAAATGCCAGAAGAGTATGCGTTTCCATTTCTTAGGTCAGAAGTTCAGAATCAGCTTCTGTGCCCTCCCCTCCCCAGTTTAACATCATATCTGAGATGCATGCATGTTTGCTGTATTTGTTCTTTTAAATTGCTAGATGGTATTCTGTTGAGTAAAATTGTAGTTTATTCTACTTCTGATGAACATTTGGGTTGATTTCAGAGTTTGGCTATTGTGAATGCTGCTGCTGTAAATATTCTTGTGTCTTTATTTGGTGGGCATAAACAGACACTTTTATTTGATTTAGTAGATCGATAGCCAAGCAGATGGCTTTTTTTGTTTTTTTTCTTTTTCTCTCCTCCTCCTCCTCATGTGGGGCTGGGATTTAGCTCAGTTGGTAGAGCGCCGCTCTGCAGTCTCTGAGGTCCCGAGTTCAATTCCCAGCACTGCAAAAATGGGAGAAGGACCTGGCAATCCACTCCCAAGGCAATCCCGAAACAATCTGCCATTGAAAACCCTATGAGGGTCGCTATGAGTCAGTCTCGACTTGATGGCACCTAACAATAACCTCATGCTGGGAATTGAATCCAGAGTACCACATACGTGCTAACATACGCTCACCACTGAGCCTCACTCCCTGGCCCCTTGGCATGAGCTCTTCTTGCTCCAGCTCCTCATGGCCCCTTAGTATCATCAGGCTTTTAAATTACTGTACAGCTGCTCTGGTCCAGGCATAGCAGTATATCATTGTGGTTTTAGTTTCCTTTTCCCAGGTAACTAATGATGTTACACCCCTTGCATATGCTTACTTATTATTTAGACATATACTTTCGTGAAGTGTCTGCTAAAAGTTTTCTTATTTTTTATTACATTATTTTTTTCTAGTTAATTTATAGGTGTACTTAACCTATTTTGGATATTACTCTGCTGTCAGTTATGAATATTACAAATATCTCCTTACAGTCTGTGGCTAGCCTTTCTTTTTTTTCATTTTTTATTTTGAGTCGGGGTCTCCGTCACCTCTGGCCTCCAACTCTCAATCCTCCTGCCTCCCCCCTCCAATTTCTGGGATTACAGGCTTGTGCCCTTGCGCCCAGCTTCACTTCTCGTTTTTAAAATCCTCTTGATTGAGGTAAAATTTACATACAATAGGTTCAGAGAGTTTTTGTGTGTGTGTTTACAGTGTTAATCCATTTATTGCTATGATGTGAGTTTGGAACAGGCTGACAGCCCCAGAACATTTCCTGTTTTCTGGTGGTAGATGAGAAGCCTGCATGCCTGTGAGTGGGGGTAGGAGACAGGGAGAGAGCAGGGTCCAGGGGAGGCTGCCTGTGGGGCCCGGGACTGTCTGCACTCAGGAGCTGCTGTTTCTGTAGGAAGCTGTTTTGCCTGTCCCAAGCCTATCCCAAGCCTATCCCAAGGGCTGGGACTTAGCTCAGTTGGTAGAGTGCTGCACTGTAGTCTCTGAGGTCCCGAGTTCAATTCCCAGCACTGCAAAAATGGGAGAAGGGTCTGGCAACCCACTCCCAAGGCAATCCTGAAACAGTCAGCCACTGAAAACCCTATGAGGGTCACCATGAGTCGGATACCGACTCAAGGGCACCTAACAACAACAACAACAACAACAACAACAACAACAAGCCTGTCCCAAAGTTTCTGACTGAACAAGTGCGCTGCTTTATCATGGGGATTAAGGATGAGCACTGGCTAATTTTCTTAGCCAACTGCTTTGGTTTTCCTGAAGATATTTTATGATAACCAGATGGGCTTTTTTGGCCCCCACGGGGTTTGTGAATAAATGAGAATGCGGCTCTGAAAGGTATTCCTGGGACAGCGGACCCCGACAGGCTCCCCGAGAGAGAGCGTTGCCCCCTGTTCTGCTTTTGTCAGTGTATTTCATTCCAGTTACATTCCATTCTAGTTTATTTTAGGTGCCTGTCACAAAAGAGAAAAGCGGATAGCCTTACCTATGAGTGTGCTTTCTGGAATTGTGCAGAAATGGACGGTCCCTGAGTAGACCTCTCCCTGGAGGTGACTGCGGAGCCAGCAGGTGGGGTCCTTACAATAGGCTTGGTAGGAGGCGTGGGGTACAGTTGTGACCCCTGCAGAACAGCCTGGACTAGTCAGCTCTTGAGGATGCTCCGTGCTGGGACTGACATGTATTTTTCTGGCCCAGTTTTGCTGGGCTGTGATGAATCGGATGGTTCCGAGTGCTGATTTCTAACAATGGACTGAGCAATATTGATAAATCACTCATCTTTCTGGATCCTCAGATCTCTCATCTGTGGAACCTAATGCCTACCTCGCAGAGTGGGGAGTGAGTGACAGGGATGCACCCGTGCCCAGCGCCAACCCAAGGACATCGGACTCCACGAGTGTTATCAGCCAGGGTTCTCCAGAAACACAGAAAGGAGAGGGAACGTGGAGACCTCCTCTGTGATCCAGGGGGTTTATGAGGGAGTCGACTCCAGTGTTTATGGAGGCTGAGAAGCCCCACAGAGGCCGCCTGCATGCCAGAGGCTGGGGCAAGCTGAGAACCTGGCTCAGTCCAAGGCAGGAGGGCCGGGAACCCTAAGGGCCGCTAGTGTTAAGTCCCAGGGAACAAAGGCCAGAGAGCAGAGTTCTGATGTCCAAAGGTAGGAAAGGGAGGATCCTGGCTCCAGAAGAGCGCGCAAATCGACTCTCTCTGCCTTTTTGGTTTGAGCCAGGCCTTTAGCCCATTGGCCTGTGCCTGCCCGTGCTGAGGGCGGATCTGCTCCACCCGGTCCACCAACTCACGTGCCAGGCTCCTCGGGAGACACCCGCAGGTACACCCAGGAGTAAAGCCTCCGCCCCGCTCCAGGTATTCCTTTCTCTGGTCACCCTCACAGCAGAGCGATCGTTACTGTGGCTCTGCTTTTCTTTCCATCACACAGACCTGCGTTCAGCTGTCACGTTTGCGATTGTCTTTATGACTGGGATATTTGAGCTGGATTCAAGAAAAGTATTATTTCTGCATACAAAATTATACACCTGAATTGCCCGCGGAGATGCTCGTAATAGAAAAATTGAGCACTATAAATGTAACTGCGAGATTCTCCCCATAAGCTCACTTTGATTCATGGCGACCCACCAGACTCGCGCCGTCCTTACATCTCGCCTGTTTTGATAAACCCACTCCACTCCTTGGCCCTCCGATGAGGCTGCCTTTATCTGTCTGTGAGTTTTTTGGTCTTGTCTTCCTGTTAATTGTCAGGCCAGCCTGCTCTCCATTCTCTTTACAACAGCCTGTGCTGGCAGAAACATTAGTGGAGTTATTGAACCCAACTTCCTCCCTGCGCCCCGGCCGGCCGGGAGAGGGGTTCCTCCACAGGCGGCCTGGCAGCTGTTTCCTGCTCAGACATCTTCTTGCAGCTGGTCTCTCCCCACCCTTCTGCAGCTTCTCTGTCGCCCTCCAGCTCTGTCCTCCCATGGGCTGAGGGGTCCTGCCTACCCCCCCTGAGCTGGAACACCCCATCCTGTTTATGATGGAGACGCTACTTGTCCATCTTCAATTGCATTAGAGACCAGAACTCTTTAGTCATGAAGCAACCATAGAATGGCTTTCTTAGTATTTTTCTGAGCTTGAAGAGGACAGAGTTTTATAGTTTCATTGAGGTTTGTGCTCCCAACGAGGCCAATTCACAAGTAAAGTTAACTTTTCTTGCAAAGTGCCCGTGTTCTAGATCCTTCCAGTTCCAAGACAGTGCAGATTTGTATTTTTCAAAGGTGTTTGTGTGTGTGTGTGTGTGTGTGTGTGTGTGTGTGTATTACCTTGGCTTTTGAACCCAGGGCCTCACACATATCTTGCAAGTACTCCACCAATGGGATACACTTGCAGCCTGTTTTTTATTTTCTATCTTGAGACGCCTGCAACCGTAGCCCTGTGGCATCTGATCCTGTCAGATCTTGGAAGCTAAGCAGGGTCGGGCCTGGTTAGTACTTGGATAGGAGACCGCCTGGGAACACGAGGTGCTGTAGGCTTGGGAGACGGACCTGGCAACCAACTCCCAAAAAACCAATCCACCATTGAAAATCTATGAATAGCAGAGAAGCACTGACAATAGTGTTTGCCTGTTGTACGCAGGGTCGCTATGAGTCGGATACTGACTCAACAGCACCTAACAACAATAACAACATCTTGAGACAGGGTCTGAGTTACTCAGGCTGCCTCTGGCATTGAACCGGCCATCCTCCTGCCTCCGTCTCCTGAGTTGCTTGGATTATAGGCGTGTGCCCCCATGCTGAGCTTCAACGGTATTTTTTACAGCACTTATCGAGTCCTTTCAGTTGGTTCCCTTTGCTCAGCCTCTGGCTGTGTATGGGGTGGGGAGTGACAGGCAGCGATCTCAGGATAATGAAGGGCGGAGGCAGGGAGAATGGCAGCCAGTTCTTGGAGCTAGAGGAGGCATTGTGTAAGAGATGGCATCTGAATTGAGACAAGGACTTGGGGACGCCAGGGTGTGCAAGGGTGGTCATTACGGAAAGGGAAAAAGTGCAAGGCGGGGCAGGGAGCAGTAAGAACATATTTTGGTAGAAGGATGGTGTAGATCCAGCTGCAGGGGTTGGCCTGATTCAAAGCTGACTCCCAGCACCTGTGGCGGGCCACCTTATCTCTGGCCAGCCCTTCACTTAGTGTGTGGTCCTTTGGGGTCCCAGCTGGAACTTCTCGCTCATACACTGTCTGCCTTTTGTCCTCTGTAACTGTGAGGCTCTTTCTTACACTGCGTCTCCTGAACGTGTCAGAAGCTCTGCTCAGATTCTCAACCTCTTGGCCGGCTCTCCTGGAATCTGCAGGCACCAATCAGGGAAATTCCATGCCAGGCTCATGTCTTGGTATTTTCCCTGCTGCTAGATCATAACCAAGGGGAGAAGGACCTGGCAATCCACTCCAAGGCAATGCTGAAACAGTCAGGCATTGAAAACCCTGTGAGGGTCACTATGAGTTGGATATCGACTCGATGGCACCTAACAACAACAACAGATCATAACCCTCTAGTTCTTCAGTGCCTTGTTGGCTCTCTAACGCATGAACATATTTTGAAGCTGCTTTGTCTAGGTTTTCTGGTGGTTCTCCCTAACTGTGCTGGTCTGACCTGTCCAGCCTGTCCTTGTCAGGAGTAGAATTTCCGGAAGCTTGTGCTCCTGTGAGACACCAGATGAGCCACCGTGGCTTGTACTTGGTGCTCGAACAAGGGCACCTCCATTTTCTTTGAAAATGCAGAAATGAACTTACTCTTATACACTTAATCGGTCTTCATATGCATCCTCCCCAGGGATAATTAAAAGGAAATAGGTCAATTTGTGATTTTCTTGGTAGATGCTGAGTACTTGATTCCAGCATGCTATTTTGAGTATAAGGTATAATGAATCTTTCACGTTTGTTGTTGGGTGGTGTTGAGTTCAGTCCGACTCATAGCGACCCTCATAAGGTTTTCCATGGTTGATTGTTTCAGGAGTGCCTCGGGAGTGGATTGTCATGGCTGCCTTCTGTTTTTGCAGTGCTGGGGATCAAATCCGGGTCCTCAGAGAGTGCAGATGAGCGCTCTACTGACTGAATTAAACCCCAGCTCATCTTTCATATAGACTACTTAAAAAACTCATTCAAGATAATTTAGCATTAGAAGACTTGAAAACTCTGAAGAGAAAATTACTTAATTCTTCATTATCTCAGTTGAATATTGTTTGACATCCTGAAAATTGAATTACTTAACGGAGCATACCTTAGCAAATGAAGTTTAAAAATTTTTTTTAAATGATGAGCCATTTATTTTATGCTTGGTTAATGATAAGTTTTTCCAAAAATGTTTTAGGTGAACAATCTTGGGTCTAAGTGCCTGGGTATTTGGAAATATCTGTTTTGTATCAATTAAGAGTAAAAAATACTCTCCATCTTATCACAAGAAACTTTACTTTCTTACTAAGAAGTTAATTTGATGGGTTTGTTTGGGATATGAGGCCATTTAAATTTTCCTTCTCAGCAACTGTGTTATAGTGAAAAGAACATGAGGCTTAGAATCAAAGGTGTTGAATGCGAATTTTAGATCTGACACCTACCCACCCTCCCATCCTACCACCCATCCCCTGCCCCATCCATCTACCCCCTGATCCCTTAAAGCTGGCCTCCAGCACCTGTGAGGGCTGCTTTATCTCTGGCCAACCTTACGCTTAGTGTGTTGTCCTTTGGGAATGCAGCCAGAATTTTTAGATCATTCTCCATCATTCATTCTCTGTAAGCATCAGTTTTTTTTCCTACCTAGTCTCTTGAATATATCAAAAGCTCTGCTCAGATTTTTCAGCCTTTTGGTTAACTCTCTTGGAAACATATCTATCCATCCACCCATTCATCCATCTACCCATCCATCCATCCACCCATTCTCCCGCCTAACCACCTGCTCACTCATCCATCTACCCGTCCATCTACCCATTCACCCGCCTCACCACCCGCTCACTCATCCATCCACCTCTCCATCCGGTCAAGTTTACTAACTGCCCTTTCATACATAGTACTGTGCTTTGGATCTGTCATTGCCAGTATGACCTTAGATTATTCATTGTTCTTTAAAATGGGGATGAGTTTACAAACTATTAAGTGCCATATAGATAAGAGTTGTTACCTTGCCAACCTCACTTTCTCTCATTTGCTCCTCCATCATGCTGCTTAAGCCAGTGGTAGTATTAACTTCAGCTCTCGCACAGGTTCCCTCTGGGGGTGGTTCCCTCAGCCTGGCTCACGCGGGAGTCTGTCATACGCATGTGTGTAGCTATACTTCTGCATGCCAGCTGGTTTCTGTTAGGGAACTCCAATGACTTGAAAGTAACGCGCTAGGAGGCAGTCTCTTTCTGTTCTTAAAAATGCCAAAACTGTAGTCAGGTAACTCCTGAATTCACTTAGTTGGGAGTTAGAAGGCGATGGAGGCCCTGGAGGCCGGTGCAGACATTGGCATTTTCTCTGGAGTTTAGTGGGCCTCATGGGAGGGTCGTGGTGTGGTGTACATTTCAGTAGTAGTGCGTTTCCGCCTATTGTGTGGAAAATAGTCAAGGAGCCAGGTGACACAGGAGAGCAGCCAGGAGGGAGATGCCAGTGACTGAGGGGGGCCCTGAGCAGGAGGACCTCCCTCGATACCCTGGACAATTTGCACTAGATGGGGCCACAACGTAAAGGGATGCCTGGAAGATGAGCCCTATGTAGACTTGGCTGACCGACTCGTGGATCACGGCGCCAGAAGCAGATCAGGCGGCAGCGAGGGCTCTTCAGAGGCCTAAACAGGGTCCGGTGGCAGAGGAGTGGCCCCTTGCAGATGGGCAGGGAGGTGACACTTAGGCTAAGGTCAAAGGGTAAGCTGGAGCAGCATGCAAAGGAGGGGCGAGGGAGTGGGTCCTGGGCAGGCCCGAGGGCTGTGAAGGCGTGTGCCTGGGGCATCCAGGACAGGAGCGCCACTGTCCGTGTCAGCGTTAGGCATGCGGTAGATGTGCACGCGCCCTCACGGAAGGCGCTCCGGCGTTGTAATTCATACCGGAAGAGCAGTGAGAGCAGGCTGGAGTGCTCCTTGCTGTTACTATTTTTTTGGCAAACAACCCCTGCATTGCAGAAGACACGGAGCTCCCGTCTTACCCGGATGTTTGTTCTTGCCTCGTAGATGGCATCAGCGTGAGTGGCTTTCCCCTGTCCAGTCCTTTCCGCCAAGTCGTGCGGCCCCGCGTGGAGAGCAGACCTGCAAACCCCGCCGAGGGCAGCAAGGCGGGCGACCCGAGCCACGTCAAGGTGAGTCCCCATGCGGAGGCCTGGGCCACCAGGCGCCTCCTGGTTTTTGCGGCGCCTTTTCTGAGGCAGCGTTTGGAGAATTGTTCCTAACGGAAAGGAAATGCGTGGTTGAAAGTGGTTTCTCTTGTTTTCTGTCTTTCGGAATGTTCTGGAAAACAGCGGAGAGGAATGTGGCATGCCTTGTGTTTTGGTGAGGCAAACTGTTGTTTCCTTGTGATGTGGGGTCTGGGGAGGCAGACTGGCGGGGAGAAGGTATGAGGGCAGATGATTTTCTGCCTTTTTCCTTTTCCTTTGAAAAATGTGTGTCTTGCACAGGTTTCTCAGCTTGGATATCTATCCCATAATGGTTTTCTTTGGGTTTGGTAACTCCTTGCGGTGGCTGGTTTTGTATGCCCACTGTGAGAAGGGGCTGTCTACACAGGCCGGATGCGAGAGCGGAGCCTGCTGGCTGCAGGCGGGTGTGAGTGGGACAGAGTGGGCGGTGGAGCGCTGCCGCACTCGGGGCTATCTGGGGTGCAGGCCCAATGTCACTGTCCACGTGAGCATCTGCTCGGGACCAGCCCGCGGGCATCGGCTTAGTCCTCATGCCAGAACGTCAGAGGGGCATTGGCTAATGGGGCAGCTGGAGGCACCTGTCCTGGGTGCCCAAGCTGGGCACAGCTGTGCTATAGGACTGCATGGGGATGGAGGAGGGCGGAGGCCCAAAGCCTGGTCCTGGCCAAGGAAATTGGCTGCCATGATTGATAGAGGTCCCGCCAGTGGAGGGGTGGGAGTGGGGCGCGTCTCCGCCTCCTTGCCTGTGTGGCTGGAGGCGTCTGTGGATGGCTGCATGTTGGGCTCTGGTGCCAGCCAGGGGATGTGCGGGATGGGGAGAAGACCCCCGCGAAGACCCCCGCGCAGGGGAGCAAGGGCACAGCAGGAAGTGTGCCTGGGGATGGCGAGGAGCTGAGGGGCCTTCTGAGGGCCTTAGCTTTCACGCTCCCCAGCCTTCCTGCAGCTTCGCCCCAGCACGTGGAGTTCTACGCGCTGCTCTGGATAGAGTCGGCCTCTTGCGGTGTGGGTGGTGGAGCGGCTGCTCCTGGTGCCTCTTGCACCCACCCAGATAGAGCTGGTGTGCCACAGGGTTTTGGGGGGAAAGAGCTAAAGTACTGCAGTCTCCCCATTCTTGCCAAGACTAAGTTTCAATCTGTTGTCTGCCTTTGGCCCATTTGAAGCGTCTTTAAGCGGTCGCTCATGACGCCTCGGCCCACGTTCATCCTTGCGGTCTGGCGAGAACGAAAGCCCACTCCTCACGAAGCCATTCTAGAAACCCTTCCTTCACACGCATTTCCTTTCTGGTTATTCTTTCCAAGATGAGGATGTAACGAATGAAGACTGGTTCTCTGGGAAGATGTTCCTTGGAGCCTCCTACTGTCACAACTTTATGTCTTAAGTGTTGAGTTTGTTTAAAGTATCACTGTAACTTTCTGCGGCTTTGCTTTTTGTGTGTGTGTGAGAGAGCAGGTGCAGTTTTATGTGCAGATTAACATGGTTGCGTTTGAGCACCTGAACGCCTAATCGACTTTCTGTGTTGCTCTGACTATAATAGCTTGCTCGCTGGTCCTCTTCCTTTACTGAATCGTTCCTTTGCAAAGCGAGGACTAGCCGGCAGAGCTACGCTCACGATGTCCAGGGGACCAGGGTGCTTGCGCTGGTTCACAAACTGTTTTGATGCAGCAGTAGGGAACTGCCTTCACGGTACCACGAGGCTGGGGTATAGACTCTTCCATGGGAAAGGGGCCGGCCTAGTGTCTCCTCCTCTTACTCTTCACGCTTACATCCTGTCCCACTCTTCTCCGAGGAGGCGCCCCTCCACACCCTCCTTTGCCCACAGAGCTTCCTGTCCCATCGCAGCTGCTCCGGATCTTCCCCTTGCGCTTCCTTGTGCCACTCCAGCTGCCTTCTCAGGAGCATCTCCTCAAGGTCAGAGACAGAGCCTATCTTTTGCCCATCCATCTTGCTTGTTTGCAGTGGACCAGACGCAGCATCTCTAGCTTGCACCTTTGTGCCCTATGGCCCTTGACTGCCAGCCTATGGTAGATGATGCATAAATTTGCACTGGGACCCTTCTCCCTTCCCTTCCCTTCCCTCTTCCTTTCTTCCTTCCTTCCTTCCTTCCTTCCTTCCTTCCTTCTTTCCTTCCCTCCTTCCTTCCTTCCCTCCCTCCCTTCCTCTTTCCTTCCCTTCCTCCCTCCTTTGCTTCTTTCTTTCTTTTTAAATTTCTTTTCCTTCTCCGTTCCCTTTCCCTTTCCTTTCCTTCTTTTTCTTGTTGCAGTACTTAGGGGTTGAACCCAGGGCACTTTGCACATGCTCTACCACTGGGCTGCATCCCTAGCCCATTGAAAAAATATTATCTTTATATTTGAAACAGAGTCTCACTAAGTTACACAGGCTGCCACTAGCCTTGAACTTGTAATCCTTCTGCCTCAGTCTCCTGAGCCACTGAGGTGAGAGGCATGGGCCGCTGTGCTCAGCTAATGACTTTTTTTTTTTTTTTTTGTGGTGCTACAGAAACCAGGGCCTTGTGCATGCTAGGTGAGCCCTCTGACATTGGGCTATATCTCCAGTGCTGGACAAGGTCCCTTTCATGTCAGTGCTAAATCTTCACCCAGGTTGGGTCCAGGTCCCTTTCTAACCCACCTGGTGTGCCCGATGACATGTTAGTTATGATGTCTGGCCCAGGGTAGGACACAATGATTGAATTCAGGGGCCACATTTTAGGTGCCTTCTAATGGGGGCTGCCATATTAGCACCTCAAGTGTGGTTGGTGCTGTATAGCACCTGAGAATCACTCACCAAGCACCCGCTATGCTTCGAGTAACGAGCCAGCGGAGGGGGTGTGGGAACAAAGCAGACAGCTCTTGCCTCCCAGGAGCCCGGGGGCTGGGAGGCAAGATAGAAGGAAGCAAAGCAAGGAGAGGCAGTTGAAATGCAGAAGTTGCCCACTGCTACACAGAGGAGGTCAGGGAAGGCCTCGTGGGGGAAGTGAATGGAATATTAAAGAGAAAAACGGGAGTGGGACAGCGAGCCAGGGTGCGGAGGGTAGTCATGAAATCGGGAGTGTCATGTGCAAAGGCCCTGAGTTTTGCGTGTGTGCGGCACATGGCTGTGTGCCTGGTGTGCTGCAGCACAGGAGCTTGGCATGGAGGTGGGCAGAGACTGTGGTCAGGCTGGGAAGGGCTTGGAGACATGCCGAATCCATCTGTTTCTTCTTCATTCGATTCACTTTCTGGGGCACCTGTCGCCTCTCAGGTGCCCTGCTAGAGGACTTTTCCTCCCACAGCATAAGCTCCTACAGCTCCTGATAGAATTTCAAGACGGAGACAATAATGTTCATCCTTGGCTGAGCAATGGTGTCTGTGGCACGGATCGTGCCTTCGGCTGGGGATGGCAAACGTGAACGCGTTGTTTTTCTGTGGGGAATATCATATTTGTACACAGATGTAGATGAATATTTTAAAAATGCATTTAAATGTAATTATTTCAATACAATTACCATTTACCAAGTGCAATCTGTCGTATCGGCCCTTGCCTGGAAACTGTCCTTTGACAGCTTTCTGGGTAGGTGAAATTGTCCTTCAGTGAGAAAACAGGCTCCACCAGGTCGCGTCACACTAAGCCACCCTCTTTGGCCCCCATCCCTTGCATGGTGACACCTTCTTTTGTGACACCCACCTCCTGAACTGTACCTATGAAATACACCTCTGTCCTCTGCGTGCAAGGTCCTATTGTGGGCCTGGCCAGTCACTGGTCCACCCTCCATGTGTCAGGATTCCCATTCTGCCTCTGCCAAATGGCCTCCCTGCCACTGGCCTTGAATACCTGCTGTCCCCTCCCTGGTTTCCCATCAAGGGAAACTGGAAGCAAAATTTGGAAGCAACATTTGTGGACTGTGCCCTAGGCCAGGAGCTGCCCTCGGTGTTTTGTGGTCGAAGTCTGCTCAATCCTTGTATATGTCCCTCTACCCCTTTCCTTAGTCTCTTTTCCCAGCCTACATAGTCCCCCTTCTACTTTCATGACCTATATTTTAAACTGTTAAATACATATTGAAATCTAGCATCCACATGTGAAGGAAAGCATGTGATTCTTTGTGGGTTTGGCTTATTTCACTTAAAATGATCAACTCTACTTCCATCCATTTTCCAGCAGACGCTATAATTTCTCCCTTCTTTATGGCCAAATAAAATTCCATGATGTGTATACACCAAATTTCCCTTCTCTGTCTGTCTGCTGATGGACACCTAGGTTGATTCCATATCTTGGCTGTTGGGAATAACATCACAATAAACATGGTGAGCAGGAATCTCTGTGGTGTGTTGCCTTATCCCTTTGGATATACACCCAGGAGTGGTCATATGGTAATTTAACTTTTAGTCTTTTGAGGAACCTTCATACTGACTTCCACAGTGGCTGCACCAATCTGCACCCGCACCAGCAGTGTGCAAGGGTTCCCTTCTCCTCGCATCCTTGCTAGCATTTGTTGTTGTTTGTTTTATTGATGGCAGCCATTCTGCCTGGAGTAAAACAGTATCTCAATGTAGTTTTGATTTGCATTTCCCTGGTGGTATTTGCATTTCTCTGATGGCATTGAAGATTATTTTCATATGTCTATGAGCCATTTGTGTTTCATTTTTTGAGAATTGTTCAATTAATTTGCCCATTTATTGATAGAATAATTAGCTTTGTTGTGTTTAATTTTTAAGCTCCTAATTTTCTAGCTATTAATCTCCTGTCTGATACATAGCAGGCAAAGATTTCCTCCCATTCTGTAGACTGTCTCTTTCCTCTGTTAATTGTCTCCTTTGTTGTGCAGAAGCTTTTCAATTTCATGCAATACCATTTGTCAATTCTTGCTATTGTTTCCTGCATCACTTGGGGTCTTTTTCAGAAAGTCCTTGCTTATGCCTATGTCTTGGAGTGTTTTCTCTATGTCTTTTTCTAGCAGTTTTAAGCTTTCAGATCTTACATTAAGGTCTTTGATCCATTTTGAACCGCTTTTTGCACAGAGTGAGAGAGAGGGATCTAGTTTGTCTTTTATACAAAGTTGTCCAAGATATTGCTTTCCATGATTCTATAATCAATACCCATGGGCATAGCAGTCAACAAATCAAAAGACATGTTGCATTGGAAAAAGGTTTTGCAAAAGGTGTTTAAAAGGTGTTGAAAAGTAAAGATATCACATTGAAGACAAAGGTGCGCCCGACTCATGCCATGATATTTTCAGTCATATCATATGCTTGTGAAAGCTGGACAGTGAATAAGGAGGACAGGATAAAGATTGACTCTTTTGAATTATGGTGTTGGAGATGCCTACTGAATATACCAGGGACTGCCAAAAGAACCAACAGCTCCATCCTAGAAGAAGTGCAACCAGAGTGCTCTTTGGTAGGAAGGATGGCTAGACTGCATGTTGAGTATTTTGGACATGTCAGGAGGGACCAAACCCTAGAGAAGGACATCCATTTTGGAAGAGTGGTAGGTCAATGAAAAAAAAAAAAGAAGACCCTCAACTATATGGATTGACACAGTGGCTGCAGCAGTGGGGTTAAACATTAGAGAGATCATGTGCACGGCACAGTGTCAGGGTGTGTTTCATTCTGTTGTACATAGGGTCATTATGATTAGACCTGTCTCAAGGGCAGCCACCACCACCACCACCACCACACAGGATACCAGTTCTCCTGGCACTGTTTGTTGAAGAGGTTATCTTTTCTCCAACTTACATGTTTGGCACTTTTGTCCAGTATCAGATGGCTGAAGCCGCCTGGGTTTCTTTCTGTTCTATTCCTCTGGTCTATGTGTCTGGTTTTGTGTGGCAGGGTCATGTTGGTTTTGCTACCATGACTCTGTGGTGTAATTTGCAATCAGGTATTGTGATCCTTGCTGCATTACTCTTTCTACTCAGGGTTGCTTTGACAATTCAGGGTCTTTTGCGTTTCCATATGAATTTTAGTTTGTTTATATTTCTATAGAGAATGTCATTAGAATTTTGATGGGGATCACACCAAATCTGTAGATTTCTTTTGGTAACGTAACCATTTTTACAATACTCTTTTGATCCGTGAGCGAGGGAGATCTTTCCATCTTCTAACGTCGTCTTCAATTTCTTTCCTCAGTGTTTTAGAATTTCCATTGCAGAGGTCTTTCACCTCCTTGGTCAGGTTTATTTGAGGTACTTTGTTCTCTTTGAAGCTATTGTGAATGGGATTGCTTCCCTGATTTCATTCTCAGCCTGGTTGGTATGGGTATCTAGAAGAGCTACTGACTTTTTGTATGTTGATCTTGTGTCCTGCTACTTTGCTGAAAGTATTTATTAGCTATAATAGTTTTCTGGTGGAGTTTTAAGGTCATATATGTATAGGATCATACCAACTGGAAATAGGGATCATTTGACTTCTTCTTTTCTTTTTTGGATCCCTTTTATTTTCTTTCTCTTGCCTTATTGTTATGGCCACAAGTGCAATTACCATATTGAATAACATTGGAGAGAGTGGATGCTCTTATCTTCTTCCCCATTTTAGAGGAAATACTTTCAGTTTTTCCCCATTTGTTATGTTATTGGCTGTAGGTTTTTCATATGTTATACTTATTACAGCCTGCAGCTGTAGCCCTGTGGCATCTGATCCCGTCAGATCTCGGAAGCTAAGCAGGGTCAGGCCTGGTTAGTACCTGGATGGGAGACCACCTGGGAACACCAGAAGCTGTAGGCTTGGGAGAAGGACTTGGCAACCCCCTCCCAAAAATCAATCCGCCATTGAAAACCCTATGAACAGCAGAGAAGCACTGACAATAGTGTTTCCCCTGTTGTACAGAGGGTCGCTAGGAGTCGGATACTGACTCGATGGCACCTAACAACATACTTATTACGTTGAAGTATGTTTCTTCTGTTTCTAGTTTCTTCAGGGCTTTTATCATGAAGGGACAGAACTTTATCAGTGGCCTTTTTTTATCAGTGGCTTCTATTGTGATGATCCTGTGATTTCTGTCTCCGAGTCTATTTATGTGCTCTCTTACATGTGTTGACTTGTGTATTTTGAACCATCCTTGCATCTTTGGAATGAAACCACCTTGATCATAGTGTATGGTCTTTTAAATGGGTTGTTGAAGTCGATTTGTAGTGTTTTGTTAAGGATTTTCACATCTATGTTCATCAGGGAAATTGGTCTGTGGTTTTCTCTTTTTGTTGTGTTCTTATCTTGTTTGGGTATCAGGATGATACTTGCTTTATAGAATGAGTGTGGTAGTGTTCTGTCCATTCCTATTTTATGGAATACTTTGAGGATCATTGGTGTTAATTGTTCGTTAAAGGTCTTGTAGAATTCAGCAGTGAACCCATCCAGTCCTGGGCTTTTCTTTGTTGGAAGACTGTTTACTACTACTTCAGTCTCGCTGCTTATTATAGGTCTTATTTATATCCTATTGATTTAATTTTGGTAGGCTCTATGACTCTAGACATTTATCTATTTCTAGGTTTTCCAGTTTTTTGGAATACAAGTTTTCTAGATATTCCCTAGTGATTCTCTGAATTTCATCATTATCTATTATAGTGTCCCCATTTTCTTCTCTAATTTTATTCATTTGAGTCTTCTCCTGTTTTGGTTAGTTAGGCTAAGTGTTTGTTGATCTTATTTATCTTTTCAAAGAACCAACTCTTTATCAAGTCTTCCGGTTGTTGTTTTAGTCTGCATGTCATTAGTTTCTGCTCTGATCATTACTGTTTCTTTCTGTCTACTGATCTTGGGTTTTGCTTGTTCTTGTTATTTGAAGATCTTGAAGTGCCTCATTAAGTCATCTGAGTCCTCTCTGATTTTTTTCAATCTAGGCAGTCACTGCTATGAACTTCCCTCTTAGACACCTTTGCTCTATCCTCAAAGTTCTGGAAGGTTGTGTTTTTTAGATTGTTCTTAAAGCTCTTATGTGCTTTTACATTTTAGAAATTATAGTTATGAATAAACCTGACCAAGGAGGTAAAAGACCTCTGACAAGAAGACTCTACAAAGAAAACTTATGAACACATGTATTTAAGTTAAAATAAAAAACTTATACAGTGCAACAAATAGTATGGTTTCTTAATCAAGCTGAATTTAAGTTAAAAATGGTTCCCAGGAGCATTTTTGGATGTGGGGCACAGAATTAAAGTCCTCATCTGCTGTGAAGAGCAAGTGTATTATACCATTTATGCAGTGAGCATTTTCAGAACACTAGTAGGTGGGAACACTGGGACTACAGGCTTATGTCAGACATGCCTGCTGTGTGGCTTGGGGCTGGAGAGGAGGGAAGGCAGGCAGGCATTGGGAGAGGGGTGGGAATGGGGAGGAGGCGTAGAGAGAGGGGTCCCCCATGTGGGAGGAGTCAGGGGGGAGGGCTTCCTCAGTGAAGGCTGCAGAGCCTGGAGTGGGCCCCTCTAGGTAGACATGGGGACATCAGACAGAGTAGAGGAGATGGCTACTCCAGCAGCGGCGGGGGCCACCACAGACCCCCTGCGCCACGTCTCTGGGTGCTCACTCGGTGGGCCCTTCTGTGCCTGGTCATCTTCCTGCCACCACTGCTGTTCTCACCTCCAGCTCGGGAGCTGTGGGCCCCTGTTCTCCTTCTCTTTTCCACGTGAAGACATGGTGGCCTGGGCACAGTGGGTAACTTGCCAGAACCATTGCGATAATTGAGTGGCAGAGTCAGAATGAACCTGGGACATCCAGTTCCAATCTTGAGGTCCTACTCATTCCAGGATGCCAGGGCGGCATCTTAGGGAGCCCTGGAGCGTGCCAAGGCCAGAGAGAAGCAGGGGCACAGGGCTGCTCATATCCACCTGGGGGGATTTACTACTTCCAGTGGAATTTATAGGTTGCTTTCCTGTGACTACAACTGCACATTATTCCAGTGGAAATGACCAAACAGCTCAGAAAGATTAAGGGATATCCCATGGTCAAGCAGTTCCTAGTAGAAGTTAAAGTTCAAGCCCTGACGTATCGGAATCCAAAGCTTGTGCACCGCTATTTCCACCACACTACACTGTCTTTCTACACATAATCTCTAAGTTTCTAAACTTACTATGGTGTACAAAACGTTCGGTATTGATTCAAGCTGTATTTATAGAGCAGTTACGTATAAGCTTTCTGGCCCATCTGACCTCAGTTTCCACCCTGTGAAAGGCAGATAATATGACTTCCTCCTGGCTATTGTAAGGAGGTAAGTGTCTGCTAATAGCCCTGGTAGATAAGCAAAGCTTACAAAATGGCAAATCCAATTCAGTTCTAAATTATTTCTAATCTGTCCCAGTGCTGGTTATAGACTGGGAATTTCTTCCTGCAAAGTTTAAGCATAAAAGCTTCAAAAGAATCCTCTAATCAGCTCAAGAGTTTCAAACTTAATAAGAAATTCAGAAGTCAGAGACGCAGTGTGAGCCTGCTGCCCGTGGAATTCTAAAATCAATGTTGAGGAGGAGGGCCAAGGGAGCACTCCTCGGGATTCTGTGACGTCTGCCTCAGAACTGGTGCCTTCTGGGAGCATCCCGTTTCATCCAAATCTTCTACAGCATTTCATCCAGTTCATTCATTCGACAGATATTTAGTGAGCAGCTAGGACATGCCCAGTTCTGGATGTTGGACTATCACAGTGAACTAAATTCCAGAGCCCATTTCTGGCAGAAAAGACCCCCAGTGAATGACTAAGTATCAGGTTGTGGCAGGTACCATGTGGATGAGTGTCAGAAGCAGCAGGCAGTAGTGCCTTTGGCTGTTTTGAGGAGATAGTCAGAGAGGCCTCCCTGCAGACTGTGCGAGTGGAGAGGTACACGCAACCCCATCGTGCTCTGGATCGGTCACGCTCCAGTGTGCAGAATTCAGGACATTATTTTAATGTCGACATCAGCTATCGTAGTCTTGAATTACTTTGTGGTTGTCAGGTGCCATTGAGTGAGGTCTGACTCAGAGAGTCCTTCATGGGGTTTTCAATGGCTGATTGTTTCTGGAATGGGTTGCCTTGTCCTTCTCCTATTTTCGAGGTGCTGGGGAATTGAACCCAGGGCCTCAGAGAGTGCAGTGCAGCACTCTCCTAACTGAGCTACACCCTAGACCCTCATAGGGTTTTCAGTGGCTGACTGATTCAGCATTGCTTCAGGAGTGGATTACCACGTCCGTCTTCCATGTGTGGTGCTGGGGATTGAACCAGGGTCCTTAGAGAGTGCGGAGCAGCACTCTACCAACTAAGCTAACCCTCTGCCCTCAATGTCTTACATACCAGTTTTCCCCCAGTATATTGAGTTAATTAAACTGAGGATGGTACCTGATGAATCTCTGCATTCCCAGCACTTTTTATAGGCGCGCACACGCACATACACACACACACACACACACACACACACACACAGAGTGGGTGTTCAGGGAGTGCTCAATAAATGAATAAGGAAGAAAGTGAACTGGCTTCTGAAGACTTGGTGTTCTTCCTCGGGTCATGTTCCTTGTGATCTGTGCTCCATCTCCTCCCACCAGGGCTTTAAGGCAGTGGTGTGCGAAGGTTTGCCTGTATCAGAAGCACCCGGAGGCGGGAAGCCAGCTGGCTGGGCCTCATCCTCAGGGGTTCTTACCCTGTTGGTCTGGTGGGACTGGGAACTGGCATTTCCAACAGGTTACCACATGCTGCTGCTGGTGTGGCGGCCGTTTCAGACACTGTTCACTGAGTTTCGATCTTTATCGTCTGTAGGGCTAGCCTATAGCGTCCTTAAGAAGGCTTCTGGACTGTTCTGACGTACCTTACAGAGACAGGCACCCTGGTTCCTGAGAATGAATTTTCACAAACATTTGTGATAAAGTCATAACTCAAGGATAAAAGTTAAAGTAAATGCAGGTGTTAAAATGCTAATTTGGAAGCCTGGCACAGTAGCACATGCCTATAGTCCCAGTGACTCGGGAGGTAGTGGCAGGAGGATCCCAATTTGGAGGCCAGAGGCAGCCCGCAGAACTTAGTGAGACCGTGACTCAAAAAATGGGTTGGGGGTGCAGCTCAGTATTAGAGCACTTGCAAAATAAACACAAGGTCTTGGGTTCAACTCCCAAGTATTGCAAACAATTTAAATAAATAAGCAAAAATTTTAGAAAATGCTAATTTGGTGGGGCAGGGGCAAGTCTAGAAATCCCTGTACAGGAAATACCTAAACCTGCCCGTGTACCTCCACCCCCGGACACCTCCACAGGGGAGGATTCGTGGCAGCATGAGAGACCTTCAAAGTTTTGTGTCCGTGGCCCTGTCACTGACAACAGCCTTGCAGTTCATCCGCAGGATCTCCAGGGACTGAGAGCCCCTTCTGAGAGCCAGGCAGGCCTTGTGAAGTATGGTCACGAGCCAGCTTGTGCCACTGTGGTCAGCATGATTGATTTGCAGTCAGTTGGGGAAGAACCAGACAGTTGAAGAAAATGTGTCCTTATATTGCATTTGTGCCAAACAGGAAAATTGAGTTAGATATGCTATTCAGAATGACTGACAGAAAGCAAATATGTTTGCTTTGGGTAAGGACATTTAGGTGACATTATTAGTCCCTAGAAAAAAAGCCAAAGCCGTTTAGAGACCACATCAAAACAAAATAATTCTATCCCCTGCTCCAGAAGTCTCTCGCTATTGAAGCCAGCAAAATGAGAGGAAAATTCCCAAGTTTATTTGGCATCAGACAGACCTGAAATGCCCTCCGCTTTTCACCAGCTTTGCCGCAGTGGATGGGCTCCTCCACGTCACCTGTGAAGTGGAGAGGACCCTCAGTATGTCAGGGGCAGCTTCTGAGTGACGTGGGTCACGCAGGCAGAGCTTCACTGCAGTGGGCCAGCTGGTTCTGGGCCTGAGCAGGGTGGGCCCTGCACCCCTACTCTTTACACGCTCCCAGAGGCATCTCACTGACATTTGGTGGAGCCATTGGCTGTTCACCTCTGTTGCCCACTGATTCCCAAGCTCCATGAAGGCGCTATTCTCTCATCTTCCTCCCTGCCTAGCAGAGTGCCTAGCAGTGCAAGGTAATCAGTGATAATGATTACTGCTAAAAGAATCAGGGCAGCTAGTGAACGAGGTGGACAAAATGGAGTTGTTATTTTCCCTCAGTAAATACTGGTAGGAAGGCGTTCTAAGCTACGGACCAGCCTAAGGCAACATGGGGAGAATGGACTTCTTATACATACTTGGAGCATTTCTTCTGAAGTATGCCAGTAATGCTTGCAGCCATAGCCCTGTGGCATCCAATCCTGTCAGATCTCAGAAGCTAAGCAGGGTCAGGCCTGGTTAGTACTTGGATGGGAGACCACCTGGGACCACCAGGTGCTGTAGGCTTGGGAGAAGAACCCAGCAACCCACTCCCCCAAAACAATCAGCCATTGAACACCCTATGAATAGCAGAGAAGCACTGACAATAATGATTCACCTATTGTACACAGGGTCAGTATGAGTCAGATGCTGACTCAACAGCACCTAAGAACAACAACAACATGCCAGTGACAGATGGGGTAAGAAAAGAAAAGAGACCATGGGTGAGGAATCCTGACCATATAATGTGGCCATGGAACCACCTTGAGACTGTAAGGGGCCAGTAACTCCCATGGTCTACCTCTACCCTGAATTTATTAGCTCTGTCAACTGAAACTTGAATATCCTGGATTTTCTTCCTTGTTCTGCCAAGAAAGACAGGAAATTGAGAATTACCTGATGTCCATGTGCAATTAGACATGAGACATCCTAGGATACAGACATTTTTTGCTTTATAAAAGCCCCTGAAGAAAAGAAGAAAGAAATCAAGAAAGCAAACATAAGACTAATGTATAAAAGAGTTAGATAGTGTAGAAAAGGCTTTGGCTAACTTTAAAAGCAGTTTTGTAACTTAGAAGATAATTATTTTACCTTATTGAGCCTTATATTCCTAGTTTGCTAGAATTTTTTAAACCAGGAATCAGTACCAGATTTTCTCAAATGCTTTGCAGATGTCTTTTGAATGTTCCTATAGGTTTTCCATCTTAGTTTACTTTGATTAGTTTTCCTACATCAAACCGTCCTTGCATTCCTGGGATAAACCACCTGGTCATGATGTAGCATTTGGCCTCAAAACATATGAAATGCTTAGGAGTGACTCTGACAAGAGATGTGAAGGATCTGTGCACTGAGATTGTCAATAGGGAAGATGACCAGGACTGAATGAGACAGAGGAAGTGGGGAGGAGCGCAGAGGGTACATTTCAGCTGTGTCTCCTGAGTAACGCAGTAGTGCTTTGGGATCTGAATCAGCATTGAGTATGAAATGACAAGAGTAGCTGCAAGACCTGGGCATGTGGTAACTCTGAAGCCTGTGATGGAGAATGCAGGGTAAAAATGTGCAGGACGCCCTTTGTTCTGTGCTCTGGCCATGCTGTCCAGCCCTCCTCAGCTGCCTGCCAGGATGGCAGTTATGCAGAATTTAACAGGGTTCCTGGATGGAGACTGTTTTTACTCATCTCATTCTCTTTAGTCTATTCCAGTTGTTCTCTTTGATTTTTAAAATGGTTCATGTAGTGCATGCCTGACTTAAAATCTCTTCAGGTAGCCCATGAAAGGATAGTCTTCTGAGAATGTCTGGTTAAGTTCTTAATCTTCTGATTTCCCCCGTATCATGGCACTTAAACATGAACTTTGTGTTGATGAACTTACATAGCACTCTCTTTATAAATGACGCTTGTAGTGACGGATGTTTCTGGTCTTTGTAGATATTACAGTTTTGGGTTCCTATTCTTACATTGCTAGAAATAAATGGACACATGTGCTCTGCCTTCTGGACATGGCTTATGCACCGCACAGTATGAGCTACTCCCTTTTGATAACTGTTGAGTTGGCAGATGACTTATTCATGTTTTTGATAATTTTTGTGTCTTCTGAATATCAGTGACATCTTATTTAACTGCTGGTGACAGTAGGAATTTCTGAGGCAGTATAGTTTTGACATGAGAGTTACAGTAATAGAGGCTTCGGTATTACTGTTTCATCTGATAACTCTGCATCTAATTTTGGGGATTCCTGTGCATACTTTTTCCTTTCTTTTTTTGTTTTTAAATTGACATCCCTACAGATCCTTTCTGAATTCCTTAACAAGCTTTTTCTAGCCATAGCTTTGATTTATTCCTGTTTTTCTCTTGGTGGAACCTTCTGGCATCTGGCTTAAATGCTCAGCATTTGATGGAATTATTTTCTCTGGCATTATCTGTGAACTTTTCTTCTGTTGATGAAACCCACCAGCCCTTTCCACCCAGCCATCTTCTATCTGTTTACTCAGTTTGAAAACATTGGACACTGCCCTCTCCTTTATGTGCTCAGGCAGTTTGCTTCCCGCTTGGTATGTGACAGAAGCCCCTGGGGTTTCCTCAGGTTCTCAGAGCTTCAAGCTTTAATACCGTGGTCTCACTCAAGATCCGTTCCCCACCCTGGCACCAGCCACCAAGAGACAGTTCATCAGGTGACATCCAGGGCCGTCATCAGCCTTGTCATGAATGGTGAGTCCTCACACGCTGGGAGCACTTAGTACTGTCACTGTCCTGGACTGCCTGAACAGCACTGTGAGGCCGCTGGAGCACAGGCCACTTTGGAGAAACCAACAACAATACAGATCACCACAGAGGGGTGTCAGCATAGCCGGGATTGGTGGTGCACGCCTGTGATCCCAGCAACTCAGGAGGCAGAGGCAGGAGGATCGTGAGTTTGAGGCCAGAGGCAGTCGCAGTCACGTAGCGAGACAGTGACTCAAAATAAAAAATGGGCTGGGGGTGCAGTCCAGTGGCACAGCACTTGTACAGTATGTGTAAGGCCCTGGGTTCGACCTCTACGTCAAAAAACAACAACAACAAAAAAGTGGGGTCAGCAAAAAACAACTCAGCAATGCGACTGAAATAAGTAAAAACGAGAGGAGAGGAGTTTCACTTTCCCTTGCGTGGAGGCCACTTCTGTGAAGTGAGAGTACATGTCATTCTGCCTCTTTTCGAAATGACCATGCATACCTGAATACCTGTGTTGGGTGTGTGTTTCTCCTAAGTCACAGTTGTTAGGTGCCTTCAAATCAAATTAGACTCATAGCAACCCTATGTACAACAGAACAAAACACTCCCCAACACTGTGCTAGGATCTTCTTATGTGTAAGCCCATTGTTGCAGCCACTGTGTTGCTTCTCATTTTGAGTCGTGCCACATCACCCAAAGGAGGTCCCAGGGGCTTTACTCCATTCCCATCATTTAGCCCGACTCTACTTCAAGGACGCAACTCTTCCTCAGTCATTTCTTGAATGCCTTCCTGCCTATGTGGCTCATTTTCTGGCACTATATTTGACAGTGTTTCTCTGCTCTTCATAGGGTTTTCAATGGCTAATTGTTTCAGGAGTGGGCTGCCAGGTCCTTCTCCCTAGTCTGTCTGAGTCTGGAAGCTCAGCTGAAACCTGTCCACCATGGGTAGCCCAGCTGGCATCTGAAATACTGGTGGCATTGCTTTCAGCATCACAGCAACACGTAAGCTCCCACAGCACAACAAGCTGACAGACACATGGGGGAAGTCAGAATTAGATCACTGTAAATAGTGTTTTGTATTTGCTTTGTTCAGTTAGTGCTCTTACACTTTCTGCTTCAACATTTTCCTGCCCCTGATGTGCAAATCACACAGCTGTATCACCCTGGCATCTGATCTTATCAGATGTCAGAAGCAAGGGCAGGCCTGGCTAGTCCTTGGGTGGGAGCCTGGGGATACCAGGTGCTGTGCGCTTGGGAGAAGGACGTGGCAGCCCACACTCGAAACAATCTGGAAACAGTCCACCAGTGAAACCTCTATGAACAGCAGAAAAGCACTGACAGTAGTGCCGGCCACGGCATGGTGCTGGGAGTGTTTCTTCTGTTGTACACGGTGTCGCCATGAGTCAGACCCGACTGGACGGCACCCGACAACAACAGTGTGCAAAATGTTATTACAATTTCCCCCACGTGGTCCCCAAATTCCATTATAACTACTTAGTCCAAAGCAATGGTGCTGGGGTTTAGCTCAGTTGGCAGAGCGCTGCTCTGCAGTCTCTGAGGTCCCGAGTTCGATTCCCAGCACCGCATAAATGGGAGAAGGACCTGGCAACCCACTCCCAAGGCAATCCCGAAACAGTCAGCCATTGAAAACCCTATGAGGGTTGCTATGAGTTGGACACGACTGGATGGCACCTAACAACAACAACAACAACAACAACAACAACAAGTCCAAAGCAATAGGGAGCTCCTTCCTTGCACTTGGCTGCTGTGTTTCTTAAGTTTGTTTTGAGCAGGCGCCATCTCTCTTTTTTTTTGACACTGAGCTGTGAAAGGACTACGCAGCTTGTCCTGTAGTCTGTCTTTCCTTCTGGACAGTGTTCTCACAATGTTAATTGATTTGTTCCCCTGTCTTCTGATCTCTCTTACACTGGAAGCTGTTTCCAAAGGCTCAGTGGATTCAGATGAGCCTTTTTAAAAAGTAGCTTTTGGTACTGGGAGCTGAACCCAGGGCTTGCAAAACCTTGACCTCTGAGCTGCACCCCCAGCCCATTTTTTAATTTTATTTTTTATCTTGACACAGGGTCTTGTAAGTTACACAGGCTGCCTCTGGCCTTGAACTTGTGATCTGCCTGCTTCCACCTCTTGAGTTGCTGGGATTACAGGTGTGCCACTGTGCCTGGCCAGATGAGATACTTTTACCTAGAATACTTCTCAGGTGAAGTTGGTGCTGCGGGATGCATCGAATTAGAGATGTCCAGTATCTGAATCCCTGCAGCCATAGCCCTGTGGCATCCAATCCCGTCAGATCTCAGAAGCTAAGCAGGGTCTGGCCTGGTTAGTCCTTGGATGGGAGACCACCCGGGAACACCTGTTTCCGTGGGCTTGGGAGAAGGACCTGGCAACCCACTCCCAAAAAACAATCCGCCACTGAAAACCCTATGAATAGCAGAGAATCACGGACAATAGTGTTTTGTCTGTCGTATGTAGGGTCGCTATCAGTTGAACATTGACCCGACAGCACCTAACAATAACAACAACAACAGTATCCGAATGCCCTACAATCAGTGGGGCCAAGCTTGACCGTGGGGATGGGGCAGTGAGGCCCTGAGCCCATCATATTCTTTCCACTGGAGAGTATTCAGGGTGCTGGTCCTTTGACAATAACACTAGTGCATCCACTCTTGCGTCTAGTGGCTCTGAAATCCGTGGACAATCTTTGCCTGATTCCCTCATGTCATTATGGTTTTAGAAGATGATTTTTTTCTATCAGTTCTATTTCTGTAATATGGCCTTCTCTTATAAATTAGGACTTTTAGCTCAACAACCAGGGATATTTGGTTATCCAGAAATATATGGCTTTATAGAAAAAGAGAAAATATTTCTTTTTTTTCCTTTTATTTTCTAATTTTGAAGCTTTTCCGGTGGGGCAATGTTAGTTTCTCTCCTCCCGTCTTTTTTTTTTTTTTTTTTTTCCAAGCATCCTTGTGAACCCGTGGATTTTCGTTGATTCGGTGTTTGGATCCACTTAGGGTCATTATTCTCACTGCTCAGATCTCCACAGCGTGGCCAGAGGGAGCTGTCTTAAGTTGGCTCCTATATCCTTTTCCCACGCTTCTTTATCTTTGACAAAGTTCACTGCTTTGTGTTGTAAATGATGAGCCCTCTCTCCTCACAGAGATCGGCGATGGTGGGTGGGGGAATGGGGGCTCCGAGGAGATACTTGGTAATGTTTAGTACAGCTAA
>VMDO01001087.1:187687-232225 GCA_007922755.1 Pedetes capensis
CCTTTCCCTTACCTCTCCGTCTCCCTCCCCTCCCCTCCCCTTCCCTTCCCTTCCGTCTCCTTCCTTCTGTCCATCCCTCCTTCCCTCCCTCCCTCCCTCAAGACTTTTATTTGCACCACATTGCTGGTGTCTCTGGGCCAAGCGTGGTCATCCTTCTGTCCTTGAGCCCCATCCCATCCCATCCTTGTCGCTACCCTTTCTTAAGCTCTAGGACTGTGATATCAACTCATCGAGTGAGTGGGAGTCACTGTGTGGCAGTGTCCCCAGGATCAAAATGACTCAGTGGAAGTATGACTGTGCCTTCAAATTAATGATCAAGACCTGTCATCCAACAAAAGGAATAAACGACAGTGAGATATAATACTGGAAATCAGAGCTGCTCTGGGGAATCCAGGATGCTCTGTGGTGGTGTATACAGCAGGCATGGTAGCGAATGAGGAAGAGCTCTTTCTGTTTTCTGGAAAAGTTTAAGATAAAATTTGTCAAATAACTGAGGGCTTTGAAAACGACCACAACTGAGGCATCCTTGGAAAATTCCAGGACAATCTTCTCTTTAAACACTAAGCCAGATAGGGAGGTCAGCGGTGCCTCACAAGGAAAGGGAAGATAAGAACCCTTCTCTAAAGAATGTTAATCTGTAAAGGAGCTCTGGGTCCCGTATGAGTCACCATCCCTTTAATGTTGTTGTTGTTAGGTGCCGTGGAGTCGGTATCCCACTCATAGCGACCCTGCACACCACAGGCGAAACTCTATTGTCAGTGCTTCTCTGCTGTTCATAGGGTTTCCCATGGTGGCTTGTTTTTTGGGAGTGGGTTGCCGGGTCCGTCTCCCGAGCCTACAGCACCTGGTGTTCCCAGGTGGTCTCCCATCTAAGGACTAACCAGGCCTGACCCTGCTTAGCTTCTGAGATCTGATGGGATCAGATGCCACAGGGCTATGCTGCAGGCTCACCCCTCAAATCGCTGACACTAAATGAAGACTCAGTCAAGCCCATTGTACAAGTTCCAGCTCGTCTTCAGGCTCTTGTCCTCGGCTTGGAGGCAGCAGTGGGCCCCATGGGCTGGTGCGCTCAGCCCAGCCGGGGCTTCACACATACCCGCTTCCAGCATCGGCACCCAGGGAGCCTTGGGCGGGGGGGTGCAGGCCCTGCCGCGGGCCTCCCGAGTCTGAGTGCTGCGTCCTCACATCACAAGTCCCCCAGGGGACTCAAGCGCACGCTCGAGTTTGGGGAGGCCCCCTCTGCACTGGGATGTGAGCTTGGTTCACTCTTGTGTGCCAGTGTCTCCTCCAGGAAGCCCTCCGGCATGCCAGTGTCTCTTCCGGGAAGCCCTCCACTCCCCCTCGCCCTACTCTCTCTGTTGCGGGGGGCATTTGGCCTGCCGTGCCATCGTCATCTGTCCCTTCTGTCCTTCTCATTGTCATATCCTCCCTTTCAAGCAGTGTCTGGCACACCGAACGTGGTCAATACATACTTGCTGAATAGGGAAACGTTCTTGATTCTAGGCCAGCCCCTGACATTACAAGAGTAGAGAAATGCTCCCTGCCACTCAGCAGCTCAGCCCGGAATGCGCGGTGGCCGGGAGGCCGCAAGGTCCCCAGGGGCTGGGCACTGTGATCTTGGGGAGCGGAGAAGGGATGCAGATTTGGGTTCCCTGGAGGGAGTGCTGCCTGAGCCCCGCCCTGCTGCCTGGCCTGAGAGGCTCGAGCTTCCCCTCACCCCAGGGGAGCCCCTGTCCTCTTGGCCCCTGAGTGCATTAGCAAGTGGTAGCCACGTCTTCCTAGGTGCCTCCTGAGCTTCCAGGAAAGACCGTGCTGAGCCCTGAAGACCACCTACCACGCCCCTGTCTATAGTCTGTGCCGGCTCCCCCGTGGCAAATTGGGGTTTCTTTGCGCTGTGCTCTTTTGTTTTATATTCTGTGCTCTTGGAGAGAGACAGCTACTTTAAGAAGCAACACGAAACTCATTAAAGGAAGAGTCCCTGAGGGTTGGATTGTGGCCCGAATGTCAATGCGTAGCTGGCAGAGAGAGAGGAAATGAAAGCCCACATCGACGTATTTCGTCAGGATAGGCCTCGATAGCAGGCAGGCCCGATGCTCCCATAGCAAGGCCACGTACAGTGCAAATAGCAAGAAGCCCCGGGGGTCCCAGCCCGGGTTCCGCCCCTGTGCCTGTTTCCTGTGTGAAGTCACTGGGCTGCTTGGGCCTCAGGGCTCTCCTTGTTCTGGGGGAGGGCAGCGCCTGGGCCTCCTTCCCAGGCCTTTTAAAGGAAGGCATGGATGTGCCGTTTATGTTGCTTTCGGACTGCAGCAAATTTAATGTTAAGTAAACTTGTGATTACCAATGCCAAAGCTTGTTCCTAGTGCGCCCCCCACAGTATGGCCCCAAGTCGGTCCCGAGGTCTTCTGTCCCACTTCCTGTGTCTCTTTGCCCTCCAGCCCTCTCTGTCCCACCTCCTTCCCCCGACTCAGCCCCTCACATTCCAGCCACGCCCCTCTCCGGCAGCCCTATAGCCCCGCACCCCTTGGGGGAGGACTCAAAAGCGCAGTAGGTGCTCATTCCTGTGCAGTTTACGCCTCTGGTCCCACTTGGCTCTGCTCGTGGCGCCTGCTAGGTGCTGGGGACAATGAGGATACAGCCGTGCCTTCTCAGAGGAGTTTCCGTGTGGATCGGTTAAGTGGTGGGTCTGGGTGGGCTCTGCATGCGTGGGCAGCATCCGCACACAGATCTTCAAGCCTCCCAGAAGAGCTGATGTGTGAGCTGGGTAGGTAAAGGCGCATCGGTATCAGGGACCCCAGCGAGGGGGTCCTCCGGGAAGAGGCCCGCGGGGAGATGAGTGCATTCGGGGGCTCCAGTTAGTCAGAAGGGCAGGGGGCGAAGGGACGCCGCTGGGCAAGGATGAGGTAGGGGTAATCAGAAGGTCGGCGAAGGCAGAACGCTGAGTCTTAAGGCAGAAGAGATGAGTCTTTGCCATCGTAAGGAGTTTGGGTGTTATATGAGTGGTGAGAAGGGCTTTCAGAGAACAATCTGGGTGGAATTCGTTTTCAGAGAGTTCGGTCTGGTAGCCCCAGAGTTAGAGTGAGGGGTTAAAACCGGGATTAGAATCTGTGGCTCCAGGTACGCAGTGGGACTAGACCTGCGTCGTCTTAATCCATGTCTTGGTATTTCTCCAGAACGTTCCTCAGGCACAACGACAAAATGTACTCGCTTCCACGAATTGGAACCGGGCTTTGTGTGCGCTGTGCTTAGTGCTTTGGCTGCGTTACTGGCGATTCTTAGACCGGTCCTGAAAAGTGAGTGTTACGATGTTTATTTGCAACTGTAGATCGCCCACGTTGCACGGCCTGGAGCTGACTGGGCCGCCTGACCTCCAAGTACAGGCGGCCCTGTTAGCTTGGCCAGCCCCCTCTGGACCACGCGGACTCCGGGAAGTTGGTACAATTATCAAACGTGCATTATTTGTTTCTGAAAGTCTAGGGGTTCCTTCTGCTCTCACAGAGCTTTGTGGGAAAGGGTCGTTTTCTCTCCTTCTGGTCCAAATCTGAACTTTTAGACTTGCTAGTTGTATAAAAAAAACCAACGGTTCTGTCTTGAAACGTTTTTTCAGTTCGGTTTTGCAGACTTACATTCAGCTGGGTCGGGTATGAAGCTGGCCTTTGCCGTTTCTACCACGTGAAACCGCTCCCTACCAAAAAGGTAGGTCACTGTTTGATTCAAGTTTGTGTTCTCAGTTTTTAAGCTGAGACTTGAAAAAACCTGTGCCTTAGTGCTAACTGTGTAATCAAAATTTATTTCTGTGGGGAGTAACCAATATCTCAATTAGAAAGTCCCGTTGGAACACATTTCCGCATTGCAGATTGATGAGCTACGGATTTCAAAGATTACTTATTGAGCTCGCCTGTTCCAAGCAACTCAGCAATGGAGGTGCGTGTAAGGAGATGTTCGAGGCTTCTCTCCTTACTGGAAGACTTCTTTATCTCTGCCAGATTCACACCGCCATTCCTTGAAAGTTTGGGAAAAAATAGTTAACAAATACTGGTTGCTGATTATTATTATTAATATATTAGTCCATTTTCTCTTGCCGCAGCAAAATACCTGAGGTTGAATATTTTATAAAGAAAAGAGGTTTCTTTAGCTCATAGTTTGGGAGGCTGACAGTCCAAGATCGGGCAGCCCCATCTGTCTGGTCACTGGCGAAAGTGTCATGGAGGATAGATTCTTGGCGGGAGAACGTGTGAAAAAGGCACAGGGTGAGAGGTGAGACAGGAAACCACCCCGGGCCCTGGGCTTACTCTTTTCATAACAATTTGCTGTTGTGGCAACTAACTGGGGTCCCCCGCTAACTACGTTAATGTCTTTCAGTAACCAAATTACCTTCCACTAGGCCCTGCCTTTTAAAGGTCCCACCACCTCTAACGCTGCCATGCTGGCTAAGTTCTTGAGTTTCTGAGGGTTTTTTTTTTTTTTGATAAATCTGCTTCTCAAATAGCAACTTTCTAAAGTGCAGCAGGAGGGAAAGAAATGCTAGTTTTGTGCCTGGCCCAGGGTTCCGTGACTCAGGCCTTCAGGAGGCAGTTTTAGTGCCATCGAGAGGAGGGCAGTGACGTGGAAGGTGACAATATCTGTGTAGGGTGGGGCCCGGATGCAGTTGCAGTGGCCTTTGTCCCACAGAGTGGATGGGGACGCCATGCTGGCTAGTGATGGCGGGAGGAGGCAGGTTCCTGAGACGGGTGCAAAATCACCTTCAGGGCTGCCTGTTGACCACCCAGGCGACACGTGCAGACCTCAGCTCAGCTGGCAGCGTCAGTCAGGGACCGTCAGCTCGCGGACAGAGGTCGAGTTGTGCGATTCCTTGGAAGGATCAGAAGAGAAGAAGAGGCACCAGCTGGCTCTCTGGGGAGTATCCACGCGGGGGACAGTCAGAGGCTTGAGCGGTAAGCAGGCACCCCGGGAGTAGAAGAGGCACAGGGCCTTAAGCACCTGGCCATCGCCAAGTGCAGGGCTGAGGGTAGGGAAGGGGACGCCGGCGCCCAGCAGGGACGGAGCTTCTGGGGAGCCAGGAGCTGGCCGATGCCCAGGAACCGATGCCCAGGAACCGCTGTGCCTTTTAACACCCATGTGTAAGAATGTGGACGTTGTTAGGAGTCACAAAGTCTGCGGTGAGATCTTGGGTTAGCCATTGTAAACCGCTCTTTCAAGGAAGCTTGGTATTGAAAGGAAAGACGCACAGGTGAATGAGTGGAAGGCCACATACAGAGAAGTTTGTTAAAAATGGTCGTTTGTAAGCATTAAAACAAAGAAACAGAAAACCTGGGCCCGGGGGCGGTGGCGCACGCCTGTTATCCCAGCGGCTCCGGAGGCGGAGGCAGGAGGATCACAAGTTCGAGACCAGGGGCAGTCTGCGTAACTTAGCGAGACCCTGTCTCAAAAAGTAAAAAAGTGGGCTGGGGGCGCAGCTCAGTGGTCCAGCACTTGCAGAGCGTGCAAGCGCAAGGCCCTAGGTTCAACCCACAGTACCCCAAAAAACCCAAAACCAAAAAGCAGCCTCATGCACTTGGAAAAAAAAAAAAAAGAACATAGAATGTGAACCTGCTGAACCCTGTGCTGGGAAGGCGACCTGTGGGGAAGGGAGGTAGCGCTTCACGGGGGGTCCAGAGGGGCCTCTGCTGGAGGGCCAGGAGAGACACATTCCTCCGCGGGGCTCTGCTCTTGTTTTTACATATTTTCCATATATCTGTGTTTGTGCGTTGACTTTTGTGGATTTATGTGTACTTAGTACTTGTAGATACCAGGGATTGTTTAAATTCTCTGAAGGCCATGTGTTATCCCTCCCTCTGGGAAACTTTCCCAGCCTCCCCCAGCCCCCCCCCCCCCCCCCCCCCCCCCCCCCCCGCCCCTTGCTCGTCAGCTTCCCAGCACTGGAAAACTCCAGAGATGACCAGCTTGGGAAGAGGCGGAAGAGGCGAGGTTTCTGAGCTTTGATGCTCTGGGCGCCCAGGGCGGGGCAGCACATTACATGGGGGACCTTCCACTAGGCCCCGCCTCTTAAAGGTCCCACCACCTCTAACGCTGCCGTGCTGGCAAAGTTTTTGAGTTTCTGAGGATTTTATTTTATTTTATTTTATTTTATTTTTTGATAAATATACTTCTCAAATAGAAACTTTTTAAAGTTCAGCAGGAGGGAAAGAAATGATCGTTCTGTGCCTGGCCCAGGGTTCCGGGACTCAGGTCTGCAGGAGGCAGTTTTAGTGCCCTCCAGAGGAGGGCAGTGAAGTGGAAAGTGACAAGGGCTGCGGGAAAGCTGCTCCTCTTGTGCCTGGGAGCAAAAGGGAGAAGAGGGAGGGGCTGAGGTCCTACGGTCTTCTTCCAGGGTCTTCTCCTGATGAGCCAAGGACTGCCCTCCACCCCACCTCTTACAGGTTCTACCCTCCCCCAGTAGCTCCACCCTGGGGACCAAACCCTTAGCGCACGGGTCTTTGAGGGGAACACTCAGCACCCAAAGTGTAGCACCCCACTAAGTGATCCTGTCTATTGCACTGTCGCCCAGCCTTCAGCGTCTCTTGCTCCTGTGATCTTATGGAAGGACGCGGTTTTCTTGGCTGCTCCTTGATCTCTTGGGGAGCAAATTGGGATAAGAAGGTCAGAGGAACCCAGAGAGCCTGCAGGTGAGGAGAGTGCACAGGGAAGGGAGGCAGTGTCTTCTGTCGCTCCAGGGGCCTGCGGCAGGAGGATCATGAGTTCAAGGCCAGCCTAAGCTACATAGCAAGACCCTATCAATAAACAAACAGCCCACCCCCTTCCCAAAGACAAAATCCTCTCTTCTGCCTCTTCTGAAATATACAATACATTGTTTTGCAAGGGATTTAGGCTCACAGAGTACCTGCTCTCCAACAGTCTTCAAGGATCCCAGGGCAGACTGGATTCTTTCCGGTGACCTGTCAGTCAGGAAGCGTGGCCCGGAGCTGAGGCTGAGCCGTGGGCACCTGTGGGCTGTGCAGCTACAACTTCCTAGGAGAACATTGTGCAGAGATAAGTACAAAATGAATACTGTTGATAAATATGATGACTTCTGTTCACATAATCATAATGCAACATTTGCCTTTGACATGGGTTTCTATTTTCATTCACTTTCAACAATAGTTAGGTTGATTCATTTGATTCCCAAACCATGGGAACATATTGAAATGTTGAGTTTAATTTTTAGTGTTAATGGTAATTATTAAGAAGATCCAGTGATTCTACACCTTTTTTTTTTTTTTTTTTTTTTTTTTTTTTGCATGCTCTGCATGTGCTGGACCACTGAGCCGTGCCTCCAGCCCGTTTTTTCTACTTTTTTTGAGACAGGGTCTCGCTAAGTTATGCAGACTGCCTCTGGTCTCAAACTTGCGATCCTCCTGTCTCCGCCTCCCAAGCCGCTGGGATTACAGGCGTGCGCCACCGCCCTCGGCTGTGATTCTACATTTTAAGGCAAATGTTTTACCACCCATAAGTTCTCTTACCAAGGTATGATGACTCTGATTCTTCAATCAAGAATAAGGTAAGGCCACAAATTGCATTTTAGTAAAGTATACAATCAAAAAGAAAATGATAATTGCTTATATTACAACAGTTTTATTAAATACAAGCATTGTAGCCATTTAATAACTTATTTTTAATTGACAAATTATAATTATACATAATTAGGAGGCCCCATGTGAATACCTGTGTACATTGTGTAATGATCAAATCAGGATAATTAGCATATTAATCACTTTAAACATTTATCATTTGTGTATAGTAAAAACATTAAAAGCCCTGTGTTGTCAGGTACTGTGGCACACACCTGTAATCCTAACGACTTGGGAGACTGAGGTAGAAGGACCTTGAGTTTGAGGCCAGAGGCAGCCTGTGCAACTTAATGAGACCTCGTCTCAAATAATAAAACAAAACAAGACAAAACCCCAAATCCTCCCTTGCCTGGCTTAGTGGCGCATGCCTATAATCTCAGCACTCAGGAGGCTGTGGCTGGAGGATCATGAGTTCAAGGCCAGCCTAAGCTACATAGCAGGACCCTATCAATAAGCAAACAGCCCACCCCCTTCCCAAAGACAAAATCCTCTCTTCTGCCTTTTTTGAAATATACAACACATTGTTTTTAACTATAGTCACCTTGCTATTGAGAACAGCAGAACTTATTCCCCCTGTATGTCTGTAAATTCCCCCTGTCTTTCTCCTTCCATCCCTGCCTCCCAGCTGCTGGTAATCACCATTCTACTCTCTGCTGCTTAGAGCTTTTGTAGATTCCACATGTAAAAGATCATGCAACATTAGTCCTTCTGTGTTTCCCTCATTTTTCTTCACATAAAGTCCTTCAGGTCCACTCATGGTCACAAATGACAGGATTTCCTTCTTATGCTGAATAGGATTCCATTGTGTGTGTGTGTGTGTGTGTGTGTGTGTGTGTGTTTTAAATACATTCATCCACGTTAACACTTAGTGATGGACCCTGGGGTTGTTTCCATACCTTGGCTATCATGAATAGTGCTGCAGTGAACATGGCCTTGTGGACATATCTTTGACATACAGATTTCAGTTCCTTTGAGTCCCTACCCAGTACCAGTTTTCTGGATCATACGATAATTCTTACCTTAGTTTTTTGAGATGTTTCCATACTGTTTTCCAAAATAGCTGAGCTAATTTATAACATGTCAGCGGTGTATAAGGGTTCCTTTTTCTCTACATTGTTACTGACACTCGCTGTCTTATTGCTCATAGCCATTATAACAGGTGAGAAGCGGTACTTCATTGTGGTTTTAGTTTTCATTTTTGTAATGATGAGTGATTTTGAGCATTTTTCATAGGTGTGGTGCCTATTTGTATGTCTTTTTTGAGAGATGTCTGTTCAAATACTTTTCCCATTTTAATCCTGTTACTTTATTGTTACTGGGTAGTTTGAGCTCCTTGTATGTTTTGGACATTAGCTCCTTATCTGGTATGACTTACAAACACTTTCTCCCGTTCTGTAGATTATGTCTTCACTTTATTAACTACTTCCTTTGCTGGCAGAAGCTTCTTAGTTTGATGCAATCCCATTTGTCTGATTTTATTGTCATTGCCTACTCTTTTTGTTGCCCTGACCAATGCCCACGGAGCATATGATTTCTTCTAGATGTTTCATAGTTTTGGGGTCTTAAATTTAAATCCTTAATCCATTAGAGTTGATTTTTATATATGGTGAAACAGCGTGATATAACTTCATTTTCTGTCTTTGGGTATACATTTTCCCCAGCACTATTTATTGAAAGGGGGCTGGGATTTAGCTCAGTTGGTAGAGCACTGCTCTGCAGTCTCTGAGGTCCCAGGTTTGATTCCCAGCATCACAAAAATCAGAAGGACGTGGCTAATCACTTTGGAGGCAATCCTGAAACAACCAGCCATTGAAAACCCTATGAGTGCCACTATGAGAGTCGGACAGTACTCAATGGCTCCTAACAACAACAATTTGTTGAAAAGATTACCCTCTCTCTATTGCATATTTAGCATCTCTTCATGATAAAAAGTCTCTCAACAAGTTATAGGACCTACAGATTCATTTATTATTATTATTAAATACTATTTATTATTAAATATTATTTAATTATATTTATTTATTTTTATTAAATATTTTATTAAATAATAAATAATAATAAATATTAAATAATTAAATTTTAAATATTTTTAGCAATATTAAATATTACTTTTTAAATATTTAATTTGATTTTTAATTTTAATTTTAATTTTTAAAAATTCATATTTAATTTAATATTTAAATATTAAATATAAAAATTAGTGAATATTAAAAATATTAAATAAATAAATTATTTATTTAAATATATTTATTATTAAATGTTATTAAATACTATTAAAAGATCAGTGGCATTTTTCACAGAAATAAAGCTATCCCAAAATGTATATGGCACCAAAAAAGATGCCACATAGACAATCTCGAGCAAAAGAGAACATGTCAGGAAGCATCCCACTCCCTGCCTTCAGAATATCCTACAAAGCTGTAGTTAAGCAAAACAGCATGGCACCAGCATAAAAACAGACACACAGGCTAATGGGCTAGAATTGAGGGTCCAGAAATGTATTTCCAACCAATTTTTGGCATATAATAACTTTCAAACAAAGAAAAGAAAATTTTATTAAATAAGGAACAATAATAAAACATTTATGAAATTATAAGGGGACTTATTTTGTGGTTATTGTTGTTGTTAGGTGCCGTTGAGTCGGTATCCAACTCATAGCCACCCTACATACAGCAGGTGAAACACTACCGTCAGTGCTTCTCTGCTGTTCATAGGGTTTTCAATGGCAGATTGGTTTTTGGGAGTGGGTTGCCGGGTCCTTCTCCCAAGCATACAGCACCACCTGTTCCCAGGTGGTCTCCCATCCAAGTCCTAACCAGGCCCGACCATGCTTAGCTTCTGAGATCTGACAGTATTGGATGCCACAGGGCTACAGCAAGTTCTTTAACAAAGTTCTTTAAATTTGTTTTGTAAATTGGTCATGTTAAATGTGAGAAGATGCTTTACCTTGAGGTTGGTATAGTGATTTATGTTTCCCGGGCCTTTGATGTCCTTTGTGTGACTTGATCTTTACAATAGGCTGTGACAGTGGCTTTTGGGGATTAACTCCCCACTTGATAGACAAAGAGGCTGAGGCAGAGAGGGGCCTCCTTTGGCAGCCTGGGCAGCTTCCCCCTGCTTCCCTTCCCTTCTTGGCAGGTGCCTACCTGTCCTCTGTGCCTGGGTCAGGCCTTGAACCTCCCCCAGCTTACACAGCAGTGTCCTGACGGGTCCCGGGCTTGTACCTCGACTCTGCTGGAAACCTGTGTGAACGCCCGTCTCCAATGGAAATTCACTCCCCCTACAGCCCCTTAGCACCCTTCCCCATCTCCCGCTCAGTGCCCGCAGGCTGCCAGGTTCCTTAGTGAGGCGCACACAGCACTCCACGTGCCGCCCCTGAATCCCTCCAGGAAGCCCCCAGCGTGCTCACGTGGCTGGCTCTGGAGGATACGGGCAGTGTACGTGGGACCCTGTCTCCTCTCCTCACTGGAAATGCCTGGCTGTGACCAGTCTTGGTGTCTGAGGATTAGGCCCCACCTCAGGGAGGGCGGAGTAGCCAGGGCCGGGCATCCACCTGGAGCTGCCACGAATGGACTGGCGTGGGCCGTTAAGGGAGGGGAGAGAGTTCTGTGGCCCCTAGTCCCTGGCACTTTGGGGGTGGGGTAGCACCCACACCTTGGTCCTTACCAGCCCCCCACGGTGTCCTGATGCTCTAATCCGCCCTCACAGAGCGAGGGGCCTACCCTCACCCCACGCACACGTGGATCCGTGACTCAGTGTGAGTGTGCCGGTGGTTTTGGCCCCCGGGGGAGGAGAGCGTGTTGTCCTTGGTGCATAGCGAAGAACATTGTCACATGGGTGCGTTCGGGGACCACTGTGTTCTCCATGGGGCCAAATGTCCAGATGCTCAGCCTGGGTCTTGCCCTCTGACTGTGACACGTGCCAATCCGATAGCTGAGCTGCGGGATGAGTTTGAGAGGAAGCGGGATGCTAGCCCTTGTCCACAGAAGTGAGTTGCGCATGTCAGAAGGAGCGGTTCTTTTGTTTCTAGTTGTCTCTTCTGTGCACATCTACAGTCTTGTGTTAGAAGCAGGAGAGAGGGTGCTCTGGGGAGGGGACAGGCTGGGCTGTGCAGCCCTGCTCTCTCAGGCTGAACACCGGGGTTAGGTGCTTTCTTTGTGATAATGCATGGAGTTTTTCTTTAGCTTTTGGGTGATTTTCTTTATATGTGTTTTAATAATAAAAATAGCATTTAGATGGTAGATTAAGCACCAAAAGAAGAAATAATCCAATCCGTAAATGGGCAAGTACACTGGACAGACAGTTCTCAAAAGCAGTGCAAATGGCTAATAATTTACATAAAAAAATCTTCAATATCTCTAGACATCAGGGAAATGCAAATCAAAACTACACTGAGATTCCATCTTACCCCAGGCAGAACGGCTAGCATCAACAAAACAACAACAAATGCTGGTGAGAGTGTGGGGAGGGGGGCAGCGAAAGGAACGCTTTTACAGTGTTGGTAGGAATGTAAATCATTCTATCCACTATGGAAATCAGTAGCACCCTGATCTTGGAAGCTAGGCAGGGCTGGCCTGGTTAGTCCTTGGATTGGAGACCACCTGGGAGTACCAGGTGCTGCAGGCTAGGGATGAGGACCTGGCAACCCACTCCTGAAACAAACTTGAAACAATCCGCCATTGAAAACTCTATGACTAACAGAGAAGCACTGACATAGTGCTGGGCATGGCCTAGTGTCGGGGAGTGTTTCGTTCTGTTGTACACAGGGTCACTGTGAATCGGACCTGACTTGATAACACCTAGCAACAACAAGGTGCCTGTCAATGGATATGGACAAAGAAAATGTGTATATGTGTATGCAGTGTGATATATATAATACATACATGTATATACAACAATATATAATCTATGCACATGTGTAATATATACATACATAAATACAGTATAGCCATAAAGAATGAAACTGTCATTTGCAAGAAAACAGATGTGACCAGAAATCATGATGTTAAGCAATTAAGTCAGACTCAGACACATATCTCATTTTCTCTTTTGCAGAATCTAGATTTAGAAAAAAGACACGAAAGTACAAGTAGAAGGGAAGAGACAGGATGGGACAGGAATGGAGGGAAAGAAACAATAAGGGGGGCTACTAAATAACAAAGACCGCTTTCTGAATAGTATAAAAAAAGTCACAAAAGTGAGGTAGCTCATTTTATTGATTTTTAAATTTAAAAATGGTTCACAAAATGCACACTTCCCCCGCCCGACAGCAAGTGTCAATGTTGAGTGAATTTTCTTCCAGACCTTTTTTCAAGTAGAATGCTTTTGAAAGAACCAAGTGACACGTTTAAAGTGGAAAAATAGTCACGCGCCATATCTTGGGTAAATTAAGCTCGTATGTGTGAGAGGGCATTGGCTGAGGTGTCCAGAGGCCCCATAACTACGTCCACTTACAGAGCCCTTTCTCGGCCACCCTGCTTCTTCCCAGCACGATAGTGTCCCTGCACCCGCAGCCCGCTCCTTTGGGGCATGCTGCTGTTGGCCAGTCCTGCAGGCCTGGTGAGGAATAGGGCGTCAGGCCTGTCCAGGTTGGAGGAGGCTGGGTTCACATTGTCCAATTTTCTCATTGTTGGGGGCTTATTGCAGTTTTCCAGCTGGTTATTTATTTTAGGACCTGCAGCCATACCACTGTGGTGGCCGATCCCATCAGATCTCAGAAGCTAAGCAGGGTCGGGCCTGGTTAGCACTTGGGTGGGAGACCACCTGGGATTACCAGGTGCTGTAGGCTTCGGAGACAGACCTGGCAGCCCACTCCCAAAAACCAGCCATTGAAAACCCTATGAACAGCAGAAAAGCACTAACAATAGTGTTTTGTCTGTTGTACATAGGGTTGCCATGAATCAGACACCAACTCAATGGCACCTAACAACAACATATTTATTTTGGGACCCTTTCAATTCAGGTTTGAACTCCCAAAGCTGCTGTGCTCCTTGAGGAGGGTTAGGGGTGGAATTCCATACTTAGCTTTTAATATCGCTCATCTCTCTCCCATGTTGATTCCTTTGATTACGCCATTGGACTCCGTGACCTCATGATCCCTCCCTCTGTCTGCCTATCCATCTGTCCATCCATCTGTCTGTCCCCTCTTCCTCTGTCCCCTACTTGTTCAGTAAGTTGTTTAGAAGCTGGGGGTTGGGGTAGAGAAGGACAAGTGTCATTGCACTGTCCCTGTGTGCGGGTCTCCCACCGATCATCCCCATTCCTTAGCTAGCTCCAGGAGGGATGATTCCTTTAACTTTTCTTCTCTTCTGTGTCCGTGCTTCAGGATTAAAGAGTGTGTTAAACAGAGAACTGGGGAAAACATGAGAGATTCACTAGCATCTTTTTCCCCACATCAGAGTTTTGTGTGAGAAATTAGTGAGGCGAAGCATACGTGAGCCTCTGGTTTATCCTGGCAGGCAGTGTTGAGCTGGTCACAGTGACATAGGCACAGTCTGCACGAGGGACGGGCCTGGGGTCTGTGGATTGGGAGGGCGGCTGGGGAGCTAGTGGCCAAGCTGTGGTTTGATGGGCACATGACAGAAGAGCTGCTGTGTGTGATGGTGTGTGTGGCCCAGAGAAAAGTTCAAGGCCAGGTCAAGACAGTCTTGATTGCCAAGAAGTTGTATTTTTGGAATTGGAATTTTCTTTAGGTAAGCTCTTAGGATTTAATAGTCAAATGACAAAAGGATGCGTTCTGCCAGCTCCTCATAGTCTTTATTACAGAATGAAATGGAAAGGTTGTGGGCAGGAGGCTGAGAATGCACTTAACAAAATGACGCTTTTCGGTGGATCAGTGTGCACCAAATCATTTTAAAGTCAGCATGAAGGTAGGGCTGTTCAGGTGAAGAATTAGCCAGCATTATCTGTTGTGAAGCTGTTTTTTTTTTTTCTTTTTTTGGTCTGTTGAGTAACAGCTTGGGGAAGCAGCCGTTCTCAGTAATATTTATGAAACTGGATTTAAAGTAGTGGGCAGTTATTTTTGGAAAACAACATTCCTAAGCTGTCTTTCTTTTGATTTGGTTGAAATATATAGAAACTAGATTAATGGACCCAGTTCTTGGGGGAAAGGCAGGCTTCTGAAACTCGCCTGGTTCAATCTGGCGCATAATTTAAAGAGTTTTTTTTTTTTTTTGATGTACATGGCGCCAGAGACCCCGAGAGCTAGATTTCCAGGTACCCAAAGCAAAGGAGGAGGTTAGCGTCCGAGTGACTGATGGAACTGAAGCCAAGGGGACTCCTCACAGCGTGTTTTCCCAGGTGCCCCCGGGTTCCTAGGGCTGGTGTGGAGAAGGGAGTGCAGCCGCAGGCCTCTGGCACGGGGTCGGTCACAAAGGATGACCGTGACGATGGAGGGACAGTTTGTACCATAGCGTGAAGAGTGACAGGAGCGCATACCATAGCCCAGCGCCTCCCTGAAACCTGTAGGTGCAGCCGTCCAGATAGAAATCGCTCTACAGAGACCCTGCTCTGACCACGGACACGTGGACGTCACGCATGAAAGACTTTGCAGAGCGTGAGGGATATGCTCATTTACTGAGAATTATGCCAGGAGACAGACTGCCGTGCCGGGGAGTCTACAGGTGCAGCAGGTGGGAGACTCCCTGTCTCACATCAGAGACTGTTACGTAATCCTGTCTGAAATGGGCAGAAGGATGTCGGAATAAATAAAACCACAAGCATGAGACCAAAGCAGGATGGTGTGAAGAAGGGCCACGTGCATGTGGAAGCTTTATGTTTTCTAACCCTTGACATCATTTTCTTTTGCTTGGGTGTGTGATTTAAAGTAGGAAATATCTTGTTGTTGTTGTTGTTAGGTGCCGTCGAGTCGGTATCCGACTCACAGCAACCCTCCTAGGGTTTTCAATGGCTGTTTCGGGATTGCCTTGGGAGTGGATTGCCAGGTCCTTCTCCCATTTTTGCGGTGCTGGGAATTGAACTCGGGACCTCAGAGACTGCAGCGCAGTGCTCTACCAACTAAGCCAAATCCCAGCCCAGGAACTGTCTTGGAATCAACTATTTTCAGAACCTGGCCAAGCATTTAAGTTAAGCAGTGTTGTTCTTGCTTACTTGCACAATAAACTAATTAACTATGCAGTGGGAGCCCCTAAAATGCCCTGGATAACTCTGATGCCAGTTTCTGCTTTTTCCCTTCCTCTTAAAGAAAACAAATTTCTTACCGACTCTCAGCATAATGGAAGTTCATAATTCAAAAGCCAATTATTTTGGGAGCTAATGGATGAGTTTTCTTTGGCATTCTTTTGTTGACTGATTTTCCTTTGAGTTGCGTGTGCTGTTTTCCATAGAAATGAGCGAGTGGTTGCCTGTTGAAAATACATTACATTGAGTAGATTTGGAGATTTGATGATTGAAAATAGGCGAGACTAGAATAACTATAATTACATCCTTCTTTTGTAATAAATCCTAAAGATGTTTTAAAATATCTTTGATATTATGTTACATTAAAAAATCCATCTCTAGGTGCATTGGAAAACAGCGGGGTCATTTCTCAATTAACTAAACATTGAGTTCTCATATCACCCAGCCATTGTACTCTGGGTGTGTATTCAAGAGAATGGTGTGAAGAGAATGCATTGAAGAGAATGGTGTGAATGTATGTTCACACAACAACTTGCATATGAATGTTCTCAGGAGCATTATTCATGATAGCTGAACAGCATAAATACCCCAGTACCCATCATTTGGTGCACGGACAAACAGTTGTATTTTCATGTAATAGAGTATTATTCAGCCATGTAAAGGAAAGAAATATCGCCACATACATACTACACCTTGATAGCCCTTAAAAAATGTTCAGTGTAAGAAACCACGTACAAAGGGCCACATATTGTATGATACTGTTTATAGGAAGTTTCCAGAATAGGTATTTCCATAGGACAGAAGGCAGATTTGTGGTTGTTAGGACCTTGAGAGAAAGGAGGAGGGGAATTGGGAGCACCTGCTAAAGGGTATGGGATTCTTTTTGGGACGACAGAAATATCCTGAAATTTGATCGTGGTAATGGTGGCACAATTCTGTGAATATGCTAACAGCTGCTAAATTGTATGCCGCTCTAAAAAGGTGAATTTTATGGTGTTTTTGGCAAATTATGCCAAACTTAAAAATTCCCTACAGCTAGACCTTTTCTCTCCTTGCTCTCTATTCCCCAAACTCACATCTTCTGAATAATAATTATAATAACAGGTTGCCACTTCCTAGTCTTCTGTCTTGTGTCCGCCGTGCCGGGCACTCATTTTTGCCATTTTATTTAACGCACACTGTGCCCCATTTTCTATGTGCTAACCCCAACAGCACTCTGAGCCACTAAACTGATTTCACAGGCAGAGCCAGGACTGACGCGTGGTCTTTCTGACCACTAAACACCTCTTGCTCTCTCTTTAATGTTCTTCTACCTTACCAAAAGAATGCTTGCTGGTGGCAAGCAGGTACATTGCTGGAGGGGTGTGAAAGACCAGGAGATCTTGCAATTGGCAGTTCGACACTAGTTTTTATAAGACATCGGGTGGGCTAAGCAGATGTCCTTAAGGGCCTCGCTTGTGATCCCCCTGCTGCATTGTGGCCTCTTTCCTCTCTTCTTTCTTGCAATTGTAAGCTTTTCATCAGATAATTAGTAGTGAGTAGGTCAATATAAATTGAGTAAAAAGGCAGACTGCAGAGAACGGTAACATTATCTTTGTCCATCCAGGGTCAGCTGTGACTCTTCAATGTCTGTCTCCATGGCTACTGCCCCATATCTTATGGGCCCATGATCTCTGGCTTCGACTCTCACGCAGTCTTTCAACTGCCCACCATCCTTAATTTGTTCCCCTTCCGTCGATTCTTCCCCCTGTTGCTTGTGGTGGTAGCGGCTCAGCGACAGTTTCTCTAGTCAGACTACTGGACCCAACCACTTCGCTGTTGACCTTGGCCCAATGAATTGCCATCTCACCAAACCTCAGCTTTCTCCTCTATAAAATCAGGAACAATCGTGCTTTTCTTGTAGGCTTCTGAAGAGAATCATTTGTAATAATATTAATAGCTGCCTTATTGTATGCTTGCTGTGTGCCAGAGACTCTCTAAATTCATGTAAAGCATTTAGCCCAGTGCAAAGCATTTCTAAGTACTCAGTAAATGTCAACCGCTATTATTATTGTTGTTATCATATCTCTTAAGCTCACATTTAATTAGGCTGTTCCTTTCTTAAATCCTCCTCTGTTATTTAGAGAGAGTTCAAACTGGCGTACGTCCTCCCTCCATCACATGCCATCCTGCCTTTTCAGTTCCCCCTCCCGTGGCTCTCTGCTCTGCTCCTTGTGGAATACCCAGAAGGCTCTGCCTCCCAGAAGGCTCTGCCTCCCAGAAGGCTCTGCTCTGCGTTGCTGTATTTTAAATGGGTTGGATATGCCAGGCATTGGCGCCCTGTGTCAGCACTTGAATGAGCGCTTGCGTGCCTTCGTGGGGAAATAGTTCTTCCTCTGCACGTCCATTGCACGTGCTTGAGCTAGGTTGTTGTTGTTGTTGTTCGGTGCCATCGAGTCGGTATCCGACTCATAGCGACCCTCTGTACAACAGGGGAAACACTATTGTCAGTGTGTCTCTACTGTTCATAGGGTTTTCAGTGGCAGATTGATTTTTGGGAGGGGGTTGCCAGGTCCTTCTCCCAAGCCTACAGCTTCTGGTGTTCCCAGGTGGTCTCCCATCCAGGTACTAACCAGGCCCGACCCTGCTTAGCTTCTGAGATCTGACGGGATTGGATGCCACAGGGCTACCGCTGCAAGCTTGAGCTAGGTAGTGGTTGGGATTACCGCATTGAACTTCAGCCATTACTTTGTTTATCCTTTGGACAGCAACTCAGCCTTTCTTCAAGGCTGGCTTCTGAGCCTTTTCCCAGTAGCACCCTATCAGTCGAGGTGTTTTTTTTTTTTTTTTTGGCAGTACTGGGGTTTGAACCCAGGGCCTCGCGCTTGCATGCTCTGCAAGTGCTGGACCACTGAGCTGCACCCCCAGCACATTTTTTTACTTTTTGAGTCAGGGTCTCGCTAAATTACACAGACTGCCTCTGGTCTCGAACTCGCGATCCTCCTGCCTCCGCCTCCCGAGTCGCTGGGGTTACAGGCATGCGCCACCGCGCCCAGCTTTCAGTTTAGGCTTTTGTCCTCACTGCACTGGCTGCTCCTGAAAACCCAGTGCCTTTTACACCTCCAACTACCTGGAACACCTGGCATCCAGGTAGTTCCTGCAGAAGGCCCTGTCCCCGCAAGGCCATACTTCTCACCAAAACTTCACTTTTAACGTAGCAAAATGTACAAACATCACGTACGGCTCTGGAGTATGGTGTTGGGGCCCTTGGGAATACCAGCTGTGAGCTCTAGTTTTCTAGGAGGCCTGAGGGAGCTCCCCTGGCTCTGTGGGGCCCCTGTCCTGCTCCGTTGCACTGTGAGCCCTTGCCATGTCTGGGGCTCTCGCTCGCGCCCCGTTGGTCCTTCTGTGTTCTCCCTTGAGTCCCTGTAACTCATCCTGCAATGCATCAGTGCTTAAAGTCTGTATGGTTCTCTTGTTGGATTCGGAGTTTTTGGAAGACAAAAGCTATTTCCACCTTTCTCCCACAACTCTTGGCGTGTCTCTGGTGCCCCAGGTGCCTCAGGGAAGCAGCAAGCAGCGCGCAGAGGCGCGGGGTCTGGGGTCAGACCCGCCTGGCTTCCCCCTGGCTGTGTGCTGATGGGCTGAGCGGCCTGGGAAGACGCTTTTCCTTCTTCGAGCTTGGTTTTCTTCTCTGGAGAGCAGACAGAGTGCCTGCCACCTGCTGTGGCAGTGATGCACACCTGGCATGGCGTCAGACATGGGAGATGATAGCACTTGTAAGGTGTGGGGAACAGGGCGCGGTCACACAGCGACCCCCTGCAACCCCACCTTGTCCCATCGCCACTTCCAGAAATCACAGAAGGTGAGCTTGCCAATGTTGTTGTTAGGTGCCATCGAGTCGTGGCCGACTCATAGCGACCCTCATAGGGTTTTCAATGGCGGACTGTTTCGGGACTGCCTTGGGAGTGGGTTGCCAGGTCCTTCTCCCATTTTTGCGGTGCTGGGAATTGAACTCAGGACCTCAGAGACTGCAGAGCGGCGTTCTAGCAACTGAGCTAAATCCCAGCCCAAGCTTGATGGTAGCGCTTCTATTTGTTAAAGCAGAAACAAAGTAAAATTCATACGGTAATTTTATTGCTTCCAATCAAATGCCCCAAAAAAGTTCTGCAAGATGTGCACTGGAGACTTGCTTTTCCTGCCTGTTCCTCACGTCGTGTGTTGTTTAGTTCAGCGAGTTTCCAGGGTCCATGTTCTCTGCCGTTTCACTGACCGCACTCCTGTCAGCTGGAGCGTGCGTCCACCCGGGGCGGGCGTGCTTCCTCAGCCCCGGGCCAGTGGTCCCCCCACGTGGTTAAGGAACAGCTGCCAGACAGCTCAACAGGGCTCTGGGTGACTCCTCGCTCTCCCCACAGTTCAGTCCCTGTTCCCTCGCTTGGCAATTCTTGCTCGTGTCTGGCCTGCTCCCTAAGGTGGGGATCAGTGGATTGAGAGCCGCCAGAGGCCTGTGTCCAGCTCCGTGGCCAGGTGTGGCCTGTCCCCTCCAGCTCTCTGCCTCCTGGTGGGAATGTTCTCCACGGCCCTTAGCCCTGCTGTGCATTGAGGGGCTGACTCTGATTCTCTCCCCTGTCCCGGGGCTCCCGAGGTCTTGGCTGGTACCAGGGACAGAGAAGGTGTTTAATCATGCTTGTTGAATGAACGATTAGGCAGCTGTCTTCAAAGGGCCCACAGTCCCTGGGGAGACAGGTGGGTGAACCGAGAGTGAAGGAGGTAAAGTATGCATGTACATCTCTGCGGGACCTGGGGAAAACTCACTTATTTTCGAGTAAATAAAAATTATTACTAGTTCTTTTTACAGTGACTGTTATTTTCAAGTAAATAACAATTATTACTAGTTCTTTTTACAGTGACTGTGAAATTAGAAAGTTATTGAATGCAAATGGAAACCACAGTGAGGTGCAGTGTATATATATGGCTATAATTTATTTTTATTTATTTCTGTTACTTAATTAGCATGCCGTATGATGAGTGTCATTAGGAGATTTTCATGCTGTTGTATCATGTATTTTGCCCTTGTTCTTTCTCTTTAGCCCCCCATGTTGCTCCCACCCTTTCTCATTAATCCCCTCCCTGCTCTCCACACATCCCCTTGTGTTTTTCAATCTTGCATACACGTACATTTTTTAATTTTTAGATAAATCTAGCTTCTGCATGGGCTGGGATTTAGCTCAGTTGGTAGAGTGCTTCTCTGCACTCTCTGAGGACCCAGGTTCAAGCCCCAGCACCACAAAAATGGGAGAAGGATGTGGCAATCTACTCCCGAAGCAATCCTGAAACAATCAGCCATTAAAAATCTTGTGAGGGTTGCTATGAGTCGGACCTGATTGGGGGGCACCTAGCAACTAGCTTTCGCATATGAGTGAGAACATGTGGTATTTGTCTTTCTGAGTCTGGTTTATTTCACTTAAAATAATGGGCTCCAGATCCATCTATTTTCCTGTGCATTATATAATTTCGTTCTTTATGACTGAATAATATTCCATTGTGTACATATACTATGTTTCTTAATCCACTCATTTCTTGACTGATTCTGGACTGATTCCAGACTGATTCCTTATCTTTGCAATTGTGAAGAATGCTGCAAAGAACCTGGAGGTACAGGTGTTTTTATGGTATGGTGATTTGGATTCCTTTGAGTATGTGCCCAAGAGTGATATAGCTGGGTCCTATGGTAGTTTTATTTTTAGTTTTCTAAGGAACCTCCGTATTGATTTTTATGATGATTGTTCCAGCATACAGTCCCACCCATGATGGGCGAAGGTTCCTTCTTCCCCAAATCCTCACCAGCCTTTGTTATTTGTTTTGCAGATGCCAGCCATTCCCACTAGTGTGAGATGGTATCTCAGTGTAGTTTTGGTTTGCATTTTCCTGATAGCTAAGGATATTGACCACTTTTTCCTATGTTTATCGGCCATTTGTATTTCTTCTTTTGAGAACCATCTGTTTAGTTCAATTGCCCACTTATTGATTTAATGATAGGATTATCTTTTGATATTCATTTTTTGGGTTCTTTATCCTAGATTTTAATCCCCTGTTGGATGTAAACTTGGCAAAGATTTTCTCTCATTCTGTGGGCTCTCTCTTTATTGAGTGTTTCCTTTGCTGTCCAGAAACGTTAATTCCATGCAGTCCTACTTGTCAGTTCTACTCTTGCTACTCTTTCCTGGGCTATTGGAGTTCTTTTAAGAAAGTGCCTGCCTATGTCTATGTGTTAGAGTTTTCCCTACCTTTTTGTCTAGTAGTTTCAAAGTTTCTGGGTTTACGTTAAGATCTTTGATGCTTTTTGAGTTGATTTTTTATAGATTGAGAGATAGGGATCTACTTTCCTTCTTCTACATGTGGCTATCCAGTATTCCCTGCACCATTTGTTGAAGAGGCTGTACTTTTTCCAATGTATGTTTTTGGCTCCATTATAAAAAATCAGGTCACTGTCACCATGTGGGTTTATTTCTGAGTCTTCAGTTCTGCTTCATTGATCTTCATGTCTATTTTTGTGCCAGTACCAAGCTGTTTTTGTTACTGTAGCCCTGTAATATAATTTGATGTCAAGTATTGTGAGGCCTCTTACATTGCTCTTTCTGCTAAGGATTGGTTTGGCTATTCAGGGTCCTTTGTGTTTCCACATGAATTTTAGGATGGTTTGTTCTATTCCTGTGAAATATATCATTGGAATTTTGATGGGGATTGCAATGATTCTATAGATTGCTTTTTGGTGGGATAGCCATTTTCACAATATTAATTCTGCTGATCCATGAGCAAGGGAGGTCTTTCCATCTTCTACTGTCTTTTTCAATTTCTTTCTTCAGTGTTTTGAGGTTTTTGTTGTCGAGGTCTTTTTGTTCCTCCATTAGATTTATTCGTAGATACTCTCTTTTCTGAGGCTACTGTGAATGCAATTGTTTTGATTTCTTTCTTGCCCTGTTCATTGTTAGTATATAGAAATGCTACTGGTTTTTGAGTATTGATTTTGTACCCTGCCCCTTTGCTGAAGTAATGATAAATTCTGAGAGTTTTCTGGTGGAGTCTTCTGGGTCTTTTAAGTATAGGATTGTGTCATCTGCAAATAGGGATAATTTGATTTCTCCATTCCCTCTTTATATCTGTTTTATTTCTTCCTCTTGCCTTATTGTTCTGGCTACAACTTCAATGACTATGTTGAATAAGAGTGGGAAAATGTTGACATCCTTTTCTCCTTCCTGATTTTGCAGGAAGTGCTTTCAGTGTTTCCCCATTTGGTGGCATGTTGGCGATGGGTTTGTCCTATAGAGCCTTCACAATGCTGAGGAATCCTCCTTCTGTTCCCAGTTTCTTCAGGGCTTTTATCATGAAGGGATATTGAACTCCCTCAAAAGCCTTTTCTGCATCTATTGAGATGATGATGTGATTTCTGAGTCTGTTTATGTGCTGAATTACATTTATTGATTTTGGTATATTGGATCAGACTTCCATCTGTGGAATGAAACCTACTTGGTCTTGGTGCATGATATTTTTTATGTGTTCTATTTGGTTTTCAAGTATTTTGTTGAGGATTTTTGTGTCTATGTTCATAGAGAAATTGGTTTATAATTTTCTTTTTCTGGTGTGTTCCTATCTGGTTTTGGTTATCAGGGTGATGCTGGCTTCATAGGATGAGTTTGAGAGTATTTTTTCTTTCTTCTATTTTGTGGAATAGTTAGAGGAGGATAGGTATGAATTCTTCGCTTTTTTGTTGTTGCTATTGGGAGATTCTTTATTACTGCCTCGATTTCTTTACTTGTTATCCGTTAGGTGCTGTGGAGTCGGTATCCGACTCATAGTGACCCTCATAGGGTTTTCAATGGCTGACTATTTTGGGATTGCCTTGGGAGTGGATTACCACATACTTCTCCCATTTTGCGGTGCTGGGAATCGACCTTGGGACCTCAGAGACTGCAGAGCAGCGCTCTACCAACTGAGCTAAATCCCAGCTTACTTGTTATAGGTCTGTTTAAATTATTTATTTCTTCTTGATTTAATTTTGGTAGACCATATTTGTTAAGGGATTTATCCATTTTTTCTGTATTTTCTTTTTTTTGGTGGGGGGGGGAATACGAGTTCTCTCTTGACGTCGTCTCTGCTGATCCTCTGTGTTTCATTGGGATCTGTTGTAATGACTTCCCTTTACAGTCTAATTTGATTAATTTGGACCTTCTCTTTTCTCTTTTGGTTAGTTTGGCCAAGGGTTTGTCTATTTTGTTTATCTTTTCAAAGAACCGGCTTTTCATTGACTCTTTGTATTCTCCTTTTAGTTTCTATTTCATTGATTTCTTCCATGATCTTCATTACTTCTTTCCATCTACTGATTTTGGATCTGACTTGTTGGTTTTCTAATGCCTTAATATGCATCATTAAGTTATTTAGTTGCCTTTCTCTGATTTTTTAAATGTAAGCCCTGATAGCTGTAAATTTCCCTGGTAGAACTGCTTTTGCGTATCCCAAATGTTCTGGTAGGTATGTTTTCAGTTTCATTTGATTCTAGGAATTTTTAAATATCCTCTTTAATTTCTTTCACCTACTGATGATTCAAAAGGGTATTATTCAGTTTCCATGTATTTTTTTTATTTTTATTTCTTGACATTTTGGTAGTTTGTTTTGCTATTGACTTCTAGTTTATTTGATTGTGATCTGGTAGGATACAAGGACTAATTTTAATTTTCTTGTATTTGTTACCACCTGTTTTGTGACCTAAAATATGATTTGTTTTAGAAAAAGTTCCATGTGGTGCTGAGGAGAATGTGTATTCTGCATCTGTTGGATGAAATGTTGTGTGGATGTCTGTCAAGTCTGTTTGGTCTATGGTGTTACTTCACTCTAATCTTGGTTGGAAGTTACTAACTTTTAGGGCTTGAAATGTGTCATTCTGTGCTTTCCTGGCTTTTAGAGTTGCTGGGAGGTCTGCCGTTACTCTGAAGGGTTTGCCTTTGTGAGTAGGTGTTTTTCTCTAGCAGCTAGTCTCAGCATTTTACTGTAATGTGACGTGGAGAGGATCTTTTCTGTTCAGTCTGTTTGGGGTTCTAAATGCCGCTTGTGTTTGGGTGCCTATTTTGTCCTCTAGCTTTGGCAATTTTTCTGCTATTATTTCATTGATTAGATTTTCTATGCCTTTAGTCTTATTCTCTGCTCCTCCTCCTATCCCATGGATTCTTAGGTTCAGTCTCTTCATCATGTCTCACAGTTCTTGAACACTGTGGTCATATTTGTTTTTCTTTTTTGTATCGATGTCTGAGTGTAGTATATCTTCCTCCTTGTATTTCATCCCAGCTATTCTTTCTTCTATTTGATTTATTCTGATGTTACCTTCCACTGTAGTTTTATTTGATTTATTGTGTTTTTCATTTCCAACATTTCCATTTGGTATTTTTTTCATCATTTCAATTTCCTCACTGAATTTCTCATCTAGAACTTGGACTGCCTTTCTCAGTTCATTCATTTGCTTCTTTGTGTCTTCTCTGATGTCTTGAATCATTTTTATGATTAGACTTTTAAATTCTTTGTCCAGCATTTCAGCTGTTTCAATGCCTTGACTTTGTTGTTGGAAAACTATAATCTTTCAGAGGAGTTGTGATCTCCTGCATTCTTTGTTGTGATTTGCTTATCTGTAGGGGTGGAAATTTCCTTAGGATTTATTTGTAAGTCTTCTTTATTAGCAGCCCTCTCTGAGGGCTGTCCTTAATCCTTCCTCAGAGATTGGAAAGCGAACTTCTCTTCCAGTAGCATCACCTACCCAAACTATACGTAAAATTACTGTACAATTAAAATTGTTTTGTGCTAACTAGCATATCACCAGGCTGGGGTTTTTCTCAGTTGGTAGAGTGCTGCTCCGCACTCTTTGAGGACAGGGGTTTAATCCCCAGCACTGAAAAAGCAGGAGAAGGATGTGGCGATCCATTCCCAAAGCAATCCTGAAATAATCAGTCATTGAAAACCCTATGAGGGTCGCTGTGAGTCGGACCTGACTCGATGGCACCTAACAACCACCAGTATCTGACAAATGAGTTTAGGAAGGAGGATGGCCTGAGTAACATAGAGCTGGTTATGAGCTGAAAAGTGTTAAGGGAGGGGGTAAAAGTTGTAGGTAAGTGAAATGGCATTGGGTAGTGGAGAAGAGAAGAGGAAATAGCAGCTGCGTTGAGACAGGACAAGGGGCTAAGACGATGGAGGGCAGAGAGGGAGGGAGAGCAAGGGGCTTTAAATCTACTATTTCTAAGCAAAGAAAAAGTCCACGGATAAAGTTAGGACTGGAGTAATGACTGACCACATTACATTTTTTTTTTTTTTTTGTGGTACTGGGGGTTGAACCCACGGCCTTGCACTTGCATGCTTTGCAAGTGCTGGACCACTGAGCCGTCAAGTCGTGTCCGACTCATAGCGACCCTCACAGGGTTTTCAATGGCTGATTGTTTCAGGATTGCCTCGGGAGTGGATTGCTATGTCCTGCTCCCATTTTTGGGGTGCTAGGAATCAAACCCGGGACCTCAGAGACTGCAGAGCGGCGCTCTACCAGCTGAGCTTGGGGAGCTACGAGGGGTAATGGGGCCTAGGGCATGAGATCGAGTGCTGGTGCAGAGAGAGGGGTAGGGTGGGAAAGCCAATGGCAGGCTGTGGCCATCTCTGAATGCTTCACCTGTGTTGTCCTTGAGATGGGGAAGTGGCCGGGCACGGTGGTACCTGCTGTCATCCTAGTGATTTGGGAGATGGACACAGGAGGATCGCAAGTTTGAGGCCAGAGGCAGCCTGCATAACTTAGCAAGACCCTGTCTCAAAAAGTAAAAAAATGGGCTGGGGGTGCAGCTCAGTGGTCCAGCACTTGTAGAGCATTCAAGCTTGAGGCCCTCCGTTCAACTTCAGGATTGAAAAACAAACAACAACAACAACAACAACAACAAATAGACAGTGAAAGGGACGGACGCTTCAGTCATTCTCCATTTCACCTGGGTTCTGTGGATGCAGTGCTGTGTGGTCTGTGTGTACGGAGTGACAGGCTGTAAGGACGACACTGATGGATGGTGTCACATGGAGCCATGTGTGTCCTAGCAGAGGCTGGGCAGCACTAGGGGGCCTCCTGTCCCGAGAAGGCAGGGCAGGGCAGTGTGAAGAGCGCCTGCACCCCAGACACCTCACTGCAGCGCTTGGCGTCAGGAGCCATGCATCCCTGTGTTCGTGTCTGTATAGCTTGGCTGCTCTGCACATCCCAGTAGCATTTTCCCCGGGCCTTGCGTCTGCCCCCCTGTCCCTCCCTCTCCCCCTCTCTGTCTGGCCATCCAAGGCCTCGCGCTGCCCAGGTTTAACCGGCTGTACGCTACAGTTGATTGAGCAGGAACATTCCGAGAGGCAGGAGCAGGGAGCGGGTCTGGTCCGCTGCTTGCCGGCCATGTCATCCGGGGAAAGCACCGTAATATCTTTGAGCTGCAGCTTCCACTTCGGTCAAACTGGGACAAGATTCCCCTTGGGTGCTGTGTGAGCAGAGGTAATGTATGCGAGGTGCCTGGAGCACAGTGAGTGCCCAGTAAATGCCTGGCTGCTGGCTGATCCTGCTCTCCTGGAAGGGAGAGTGGAGGAGGGGTGAGCTCTTGCCTTTGATGAAGGACGTGGGCTCCCCGCACTTTAGGCCATTCAGTCATCAGCTGGGAGACATGGTAGCAAGTCACCAACTCCTCCAAGCCTCACCTTCCTTCTCTGTCAGTTGTTCTTGTTGTTAGGTGCCGTCGAGTCGAGTCCAACTCATAGTGACCCTATATACAGCAGATCAAAACACTTCCCAATTCTGTGCCAGGCACACGATCTTATTTATGTTTAAGCCCATTGTTGCAGAGACTGTGTCAGTCCATCTGGTGGAGGGTTTTCCTCTTTTGCGTTGACCTGCCACTCTCCCGAACATGATGTCTTTTCCTAGGGATTGATCTCTTCTGACTGCATGCAGGGTTGGGCCTGGTTAGTACTTGGGTGGGAGACCGCCTGGGAACACCAGGTGCTGTAGGCTTTGGAGACGGACCCGGCAACCCACTCCCAAAAATCAATCTGCCATTGAAAGCCTTATGAACAGCAGAGAAGCACTGACAATAGTGTTTCCCCTGTTGTACGTAGGGTCGCTATGAGTCAGATACTGACTCAGTGGCACCTAACAACAACAACATCTGTAATAGGTAAATCCACGAGACAGAAAGTAAAGAGGTAGCTGCCAAGGGCTGGAGGAAGAGGGTATGAGGAGTAACTGCTCTGTCAGTTAGGGACCACGAACACAACTCCCCCACTGCCGCGTCAGGCAGCTAATTTAAGCACTGGACACATCCAGGGCACCCAGTGAATGCCCAGTGACCAGTGGCGGGGCTCATAGGTGTTGATGGTCAGAGTAATACTTCTTCCTCTTGCGTCCGAACTCAGGACAATCTGCTTCATCACACCCGTCTGCCTAATGGACTATCAAACAGCGTAGGAGCTTCTCCAACAGGGGTCGGCCAAGCTGACTCCCCAGCCTGTCCTCTCTGTCGTGAGGAAGGGGGCCCAAGGCCAGGAGGCGAACAGGTGACATAACACCCTGCAGTTCATCCGGTTCGCCACACAGGGCTGCCCTTCCTCACAGAATCTCTATCTGCACCACGGTCCGTAGCGCCTTCTAGAAGCCTCATTCAGAAAGAGGTGACCATTGGCTTTCTTTGTTTTACTCCTCTTCTACATGCCATTCTTGATTTTCTCTGCGTCTGCAGGGTAAGAGCCCTGACTTCCTTCCTTAGTGTGGCTAAATGGTTTGGGTGGGATGCCGAAGACGTTCTGGCATCAGCCATGAAAACCTGTTTAAAACGCAAGGCTCTTCTTCTTCACCTAAGATACTTTATCTTTGGGTGGGACTTGGAGGCAGGTAGGAGGCAGAATGCTTTGCCTGGAAGACACCCACAGTTTTCAAGGCATTGGAGAGCAGTGGGCTTGAGGGGCTGGGCGTGGGCTTTAAGGAGTAGTCCAGCAGATGTTTGCTGTGGCCTGCTGTGTGCAAGGCTCTGCTCTCCGTGTGAGGACACCCTGGGGAATGGAAGTCAGGACCCTGCCTTCCCTCAGGCTCAATCTAACAGTGATGAGTAGAGGTAGCAATTGGAAGTTTAACCCGGTTGTTGTTGCTGTTAGGTGCCGTCGAGTTGACTCCGACTCATAGCGACCCTATGTATAGCAGATCGAAACACTTCCCGATTCTGTGCCAGGCACATGATCGTATTTATGTTTAAGCCCATTGTTGCAGACACTGTGTCAATCCATCTGGTGAAGTATTTTCCTTTTTTTTTTTCATTGACCTGCCACTCTCCCAAACATGATGTCTTTCTCCAGGCACTGATCTCTCCTGACTACATGTCCAAAATATGTAAGACGCAGTCTGGCCATTCTTGCTTCTAAGGAGCACTCTGGTTGCACTTCTTCTAGGACAGATCTGTTGGTTCTTTTGACAGTCCATGGTATATTCAGTAGACGTCTCCAGCACCACAATTCAAAAGCATCAATTCTTTTCCTGTCTCCCTTGTTTAATGTCCAGCTTTCACAAGCATATGATGCCACTGAAAATACCTTACTCTGTGGGATTTTATATACCTGCTGTTAGGGAACGGAAGACAAAGAGTAGAGCAGGGCCAGGGAGCCTGGAAGGCTGGGGCAGGTTATTGTGTTGGGGTAAGTGGAGGGGGTGGCCTGCGCCCCCGCCCTGGCAGAGCCTGGTTTGGTCACTGGGTTAGAAGCTGTCTTGAGGTCAGGGACTTTGTGGTGTTTTTGTTGTTGTTTGCAGTACTGTGGGGTTGAATTCAGGGGCTCAAGCTTGGAAAGTGCTCCAGCACTGAGCTGCACCTCAGCCCCTCTTTCACCTTAGATTTTGAGACGGGGTCTGCCTAAGTTGTGCAGGCTGCCTCTGGCCTCGAACCTGTGATCCGTGTCACTGGGATGACAGGCGTGTGCCACAATGCCCGACGGGGATTCTTCCTGGTCCGTGCTGCATCTTCAGTGCTGAGTGGGTAGCACTCGGGTGACAGCAGGTGCTCTTCCAGGGGCGGCCAAGTGAGCGAATGCCTGAGCGAGTGAATGCTTCTGTGGACCGTCACTTGGCCTCTCGAGATACAGCTCGTGATACTGTGAAATGATGTCAAGTAAGTCCTTATTGATAAGTTTAGGAGGAGAGAGAGGATCAGCCCAGGGCAGTGCTTAGCATGTAGCTCAAGGAAATGCTTGAGAAAATGGCAGTCCCATCTTGCTGGGGACTTTGTGCCCCGTGTGCCCAGGGAACTGCAGACCATGCACAAACCCCACCCAGAAGCAGCATCTACCTGGCCCCAGAGCAGAAACACTGATGAGCTGCCAGAACCAGAATGGGAGAGTTGTACTGAACTACCTAATATAGTCTGCCTTACACGTTACATTATTTAAAACACACACACATTTAAATCTACTACACGTGTGCCTGTTTCTTACTGTTGCTATAACAAGAACTATAAACTCAACGCCCTAAAATAACACAGATTGACTATCTTATTGCTCAGGAGGTCGGAAGTCTCCCTGGGCAAAACTCGAGGGCCTCCTGACTTTTGGAGGCTTGAAGGAGACCTGCCTGGCGTCGCCAGCTTCTGCAGGCCTCTCTGTTTCTTGGCTCATCCCCTTCTTCCGTCTCCGAAGGCTGCAGCAGCAGGGCATCTGCTGCCCCTGACTCTCACTATGCCTTGTCCCTTATAAGGACCCTCAGGAGGACTTAAGAGCCTCCCAGATAACCTGGGGTGATCTCCCCACCTCAGAGGCTTTCCCTTGGCCACACCTGCCAAGGCCATTTTGTATGTAAGGCCACACGCTCATAGTTCGGGGGTTTGGAGTGTAGGTATCTTTTAGGGGCAGCATTCATGGGTTTACTACCACGTATACATCTTTAACCCGACAATTCCGTATTTAGTTTACCTTAGGGAAAAAATGGGCTAGTGCACTAAGATGTTTGTCATCGCATTACTTATAATATCAGAATTATTAGAGGTAACAGGAATGTCTGGTAATAGGGAATTAAAGAAAGGATATGGCCGTTTGATGCGTAATCATTAAAAATGGATCTGGAAAGACACACGTTACCATGGAAAGTTATCTGTGACCTCAGAAACAAAGGGCAAATCCTAAAACAGAATGACGGACAGGATCTGTTCTTAGGAAGGCATGCCTTTAGAGAGGCTCTCGGAAAAGTCCAGGGGAGCACACATCAAAAGCGAATGAGGGCTGTAGGCGCTCGGAAAAGTCCAGGGGAGCACACATCAAAAGCGAATGAGGGCTGTTTCCCTGTTGTGGGCTTATGGACAAGCGTTTTTGCTCCTCACTATTTCAGAGTGTGATTTCAGGAGGTGACGTGGAAGCTGGGATCTGAAGGCTGAGCAAGTGCGAGCTGGACAAAGCGGGGAGAGGCAGAGCACTCAGGGCAGGGCCAGGGGTCTGTGTGCCCCGCCTCCGAGGCTGCTGGGGGCACTGGAGTAGTGCAGATGCAGAGGAGCCAGCTGGTGACTTGGATCCCGGCTGCAGGCTGGGAAGGCCAGCGTGGAGGCAGAGGGTCAGTGAGGGGCTGCTGTTCCCCGGGTGGTAGAAAAGCAGCAATGGCTGGGAGGAGGCTGGTGGCCTTGTGCTGGCGGGGTGGGTGGGCCTCAGAGGGTGGTCCTTGGTGGTGGAGGCTGGAGGGAGGTTGCAGGGGTCTGGCTCTGGTATTTGGACAGACTGGGGAGTCATCGTTGGGTGGGGGCACATGGGACAAGGCCGGTGGGCCTGACTTCCTGGCAGCAATGGGATGGAGAGCAGCCCCAGCTCAGTCTTATATTGGGGTTTTGGGGTGCTTCTGAGACATCCAGGCAGGGGAGACCATTACGTACACAGGCCAAGAGCTCAGAGGTGAAGCGTGAACCCCTGGGCAGAGAGCAGGTGGGCTCCAGGCAGTCCACAGGGAAGGGCAGAGGGTGTGACGTGAGCAACATGGGAGCCTGGAGCGCTCTGCCACGTTTGGGGAGTTGTACAGGGATCGCAGGGTGTAGACTGGGGGTGCATTGCAGAAGATGCAAGTGAGGAGACATAAGGCCATAGCAGGTTGTGAAGAATCTTTCGTGTCTGCTAAAAAATTTGGTTTTTGCTGGCGCGGTGGCGCACGCCTGTAATCCCAGTGGCTCCGGAGGCAGAGACAGGAGGATCACAAGTTGGAGACCAGAGACAGTCTGTGAAACTTAGTGAGACCCTGTCTCAAAAAGTGAAAAAAATGGGCTGGGGGTGCATCTCAGTGGTCCAGCACTTGCAGAACATGCAAGTGCAACGCCCTGGGTTCAACCCCCAGTACTGCAAAAAAAAAAAAAAAAAAAAAAAAAAATTTTGGTCTTTGTCTTGAAGGATGTTGGTTGCTCCTAAAGGGCATTTAGTAATTGAGCATTATAATCATATTTGTACTTTAGGAAAATCACTTTGTCGGTGAAGTGATCCATCCGATGAGTCATTCATTCATTCAGCAGTGCCATATGTGGTGCACTTGTTGTTGTTGTTGTTAGGTGCCGTCGAGTCGGTATCCGACTCATAGCGACCCGCATAGGGTTTTCAATGGCTGACTGTTTCGGGACTGCCTTGGGAGTGGATTGCCAAGTCCTTCTCCCATTTCTGCGGTGCTGGGAATTGAACTTGGGACCTCAGAGACTGCAGCGCAGCGCTCTACCAATTGAGCTAAATCCCAGCCCGTGGTGCACTTAGCCTGTGTTAAATGCCGTGAGCAAAGGTCGATAATGCAGAGACAGTATCTTTCCTCAATCGGTTGTCTATGGGGGAAGAACAGACCCACAGGGGAACAAGAGAATGTAATATGGCAATTGGAGTCACACACACACATGCACCGGTGTTGGTAGCACAGCGGAAGAGAAGCCTACGTACACTGTTTTTAGGAGACGAAATCATACAACATTTTAAACAACTGTAGGGGTCAACGAGTGGTTACAGGAATGACATTCCAAACAGAAGAGACGGAAGGAAGTCCTGGAGGGAAGTGGCAGAGCACGATAGGAATCCTAAATCAATTTGCTTCAGTGGGCAAAGAGCAAAGCAGAAATGGTGAGAAGGAGGGATGGAGAAGTCAGGAGGGGCTGAGCAAGACCGCAGTCCTCCAGTCTAGGAAAAATACTGTGACAGGCTCAGTTCTGGATTTCAGCAGGATCTCTCCAGCAGCTATTGGGAGAATGGATATTCAGGCAAGAGACCAAGACTCCCTATATGACAAAAGAGCAAATGAAATGAAGCCAAAATGTCATTAGAAATAAAGTGAACTTCCTCAAATGGGTAAAGGGAGTCTAAGGAAAACTCACAGTGAGCATCATAATTTATGGGTAAAGACTGAAAACTTTCCTCCAAAGATCAAGAAGACAGGGTATCCACTCTTGGCATTTCTATGCAACATTGTCCAGAAGGTTCTAGTGAAGGAAATCAAATAGGAAGTGCCCAGGTTGGAAAGGAAGAAGCAAAACAGCCTGTTTGTGGATGACATGGTCTTGTATATAAAAAACGCTAAGCAATTCACTCAAACATCAGTAGAATGAATAAAAGAGTTCTGCACGGTTGTAGTGTGCAAGATCTGTATACAAAAATCAGCTGTATTCCTGTACATTTATGATGAATCGCTAGGATATGAAGTTAAGACAATAATCATTTTTATGATAGTATCAAAAGTAATACAAGTAATTAGGAACGAACTTAACAAAAGGAAGTGTAAGAGTCCTATACAGACCATCATAAAACATCGCTGGAAGCAGATAAAGAAGACCTGAGTAAATGGAAAGACATAGTGTGTTCACGGCTGGGGAGACAGGGTCGTCACTGTGACAGCATAATCTGAATTGATGTATAGAATCGGTGCATTCTCAATCAAAATCTCAGCTGGCTTCTCCACACAAATTGACAAACTAATCCTAAAATTCATGTTTTTCTAGCCAAGTTGCTAGGAGAATGGATTTACCTGACTGTAGTTAATAAATGTATTAGAGACAGTGCCGCCCAAGGCTTTGCTTCACGCTTTAAGGAAGTCCCTAACCTTTATCAGAAGCCTGTAAATTACAGTGATAGGTCAGGAAACGGGAAATAAGCAGCCCACAGGCGCATAGCTGGAAGGCCCCCAGCAGTCCCACCTGCCCCGACAATGTGGTCTTACCCCGTGGAATACCGCCTCCTCTCTGATGGGACAGAGACCATAGGAGCCGTGCGGCCACGTGGAGTGCGACACCTAGGTAGAGGTGCTGAATGGATAACTGGCCTCATGGACTTCAGGGGTGAGAACTAGGGGTGGGGACGAAGCTCCACCATCCCTCATTCTTAAGGCAGTCTCCTCATCGTGACTGGAAAGAGGCCAAGGACAGACTGTAGCGAAAGAGAGCAGTTCGCCGGCGACCTTCGCCTCCGGGACTTGGGAACTAAGGGATCGCCAGGGATTGAACTGTGTCACCCTGCACCCTGAGTCCCCATGGCCTCAGAGTGTGACCTTACTCGCCAACAATCTTGACCTTCGCCTCTGGGACTTGGAAATTAAGGGATGGCCAGGGTTTGAACTGTGTCACCCTGCACCCTGAGTCCCCTGGGCCTCAGTTGTTGTTGTTATTGTTAGGTGCCGTGGAGTCGGTATCCGAGTCAGGGCGACCCTCATAGGGTTTTCAATGGCTGACTGTTTTTGGGATTGCCTTGGGAGTGAATTGCCAGGTCCTTCTCCCATTTTTGTGGTGCTGGGAATTGAACTCGGGACCTCAGAGACTGCAGAGCAGCGCTCTACTAACTGAGGTAAATCCCAGCCTAATTTAGAACTGTGGTTGTTGTTAGGTGACGTCAAGTCGGTATCTCACTCATAGCGACCCTCATAGGGTTTTCCATGGCTTATTGTTTCGAGATTGCCTTGAGAGTGGATTGCCAGTTCCTTCTCCCAGGTTTGTGGGGCTGGGAATTGAACTCGGGACCTCAGAGACGGCAGCGCAGTACTCTACCCACTGAGCCAAATCCCAGCCCTAGTCAGTCTCAGAGTGTGATCTTACTCAGCGAGAGTCTTGACCTTCGCCTCTGGGACTGAGGAATTCAGGGATCGGCAGGGTTTGAAGTGTGTCACCCTGCACCCTGAGTTCCCATGGCCTCAGAGTGTGATCTTACTCGCCGACTGTCTTGACCTTCGCCTCTGGGACTTGGGAACTAAGGGATCGCCAGGGTTGAACTGTGTCACCCTGCACCCTGAGTCCCCAGGGCCTCAGTTGTTATTGTTGTTGTTAGGTGACATGGAGTCGGTATCCGACTCATGGCGACCCTCATAGGGTTTTCAATGGCTGACTGTTTTTGGGATTGCATTGGGAGTGGATTGCCAGGTCCTTCTCCCATTTTTGTGGTGCTGGGAATCAAACTCGGGACCTCAGAGACTGCAGCATAGCACTCTACCAACTGTGCTAAAACCCAGGCCAAATTAGTATTGTGGTTGTTGATGTTAGGTGCTGTCAAGTCGGTATCTGACTCATAGCGACCCTCATAGGGTTTTTCGTGGCTGACTATTTCTGGATTGCCTTGGGAGTGGATTGCCAGGTCCTTCTCCCAGGTGTGCGGAGCTGGGAATTGATCTCGGGACCTCAGAGACTGCAGCGCAGTACGCTACCCACTGAGCCAAATCCCAGCCCTTGTCGGCCTCAGAGTGTGACCTTATTTGCCAACAGTCTTGACCTTCGCCTCTGGGATTTGGGAACTAAGGGAGCAACAGTGTTAGAACTGTGTCACCCTGCCTCCTGAGTCCCCATGGCCTCAGAGTGTGATCTTACTCGCCGACTATCTTGACCTTTGCCTCTGGGACTTGGGAACTAAGGGATGGCCAGGGTTTGAACTGTGTCACCCTGCACCCTAAGTCCCCAGGGCCTCAGTTATTGTTGTTGTTGTTAGGTGTCGTGGAGTCGGTATCCAAGTCAGGGCGACCCTCATAGGGTTTCAATGGCTGACTGTTTTTGGGATTGCCTTGGGAGTGGATTGCCAGGTCCTTCTCCCATTTTTGTGATGCTAGGAATTGAACTCAGGACCTCAGAGACGGCAGCACAGCGCTCTACCAACTGAGCTAAATCCCAGCCTAAATTAGTATTGTGGTTGTTGTTGTTAGGTGCTGTCAAGTCGGTATCTGACTCATAGTGAACCTCATAGGGTTTTTCGTGGCTATTTCTGGATTGCCTTGGGAGTGGATTGCCAGATCCTTCTCCCAGGTTTGTGGTGCTGGGAATTGAACTCGGGACCTCAGAGACTGCAGCCCAGTACTCTTCCCACTGAGCCAAATCCCAGCCCTAGTCAGCCTCAGAGTGTGACCTTACTCGCCAACAGTCTTGACATTAGCCTCTGGTACTCGGGAACTAAGGGATCAGCAGTGTTTGAACTGTGTCACCCTCCACCCTGAGTCCCCAGGGCCTCAGTTGTTGTTGTTATTATAGGTGCCATGGAGTCAGTATCCGACTCATAGCCACCCTCATAGGGTTTTCCATGGCTTATTGTTTCGAGATTGCCTTGAGAGTGGATTGCCAGGTCCTTCTCCCAGGTTTGTGGTGCTGGGAATTGAACTCGGGACCTCAGAGACTGCAGCGCAGTACTCTACCCACTGAGCCAAATCCCAGCCCTAGACAGCCTCAGAGTGTGACCTTACTCGCCGACAGTCTTGACCTTCGCCTCTGGGATTTGGGAACTAATGGATGAACAGTGTTTGAACTGTGTCACTTTGCATCCTAAGTCCCCATGGTCTCAGAGTGTGATCTTACTCCCCGACTGTCTTGACTTTCACCTCTGGGACTTGGGTACTAAGGGATGGCCAGGGTTTGAACTGTGTCACCCTGCACCCTGAGTCCCCAGGCCTCAGTTGTTGTTGTTGTTGTTAGGTGCCGTGGAGTCGGTATCTGACTCATGGCGACCCTCATAGGGTCTTCAATGGCTGACTCTTTTTGGGATAGCCTTGGGAGTGGATTGTCAGGTCCTTCTCCCGTTTTTGTGGTGCTGGGAATTGAACTCGGGACCTCAGAGACTGCAGCACAGCGCTCTACCAACTGAGCTAGATCCCAGCCTAAATTAGTATTGTGGTTGTTGTTGTTAGGTTCCGTCGAGTCGATATCCGACTCATGGTGACCCTCATAGGGTTTTCAATGGCTGACTGTTTTTGGGATTGCTTTGGGAGTGGATTGCCAGGTCCTTCTCCCAGGTTTGTGGTGCTGGGAATTGAACTCAGGACCTCAGAGACTGCAGCGCAGTACTCTATCCACTGAGCCAAATCCCAGCCCTAGTCAGCCTCAGAGTGTGACCTTATTCGCCAACAGTCTTGACCTTCGCCTCTGGGACTATGGAACAAAGGGTTCGGCAGGGTTTGAAGTGTGTCACCCTGCACCCTGAGTCCCCATGGCCTCAGAGTGTGATCTTACTCACAGACTGTCTTGACCTTCTCCTCAGGGACTTGGGAAGTAAGGGATCGCAAGGGTTTGAACTGTATCACACTGCACCCTGAGTCCCCAGGGCCTCAGGTGGTGTTGTTAGGTGCTGTGGAGTCGGTATCGGACCCATGGGGACCCTCATATAGTTTCAAATGGCTGACTGTTTTGGGGATTGCCTTGGGAGTGGATTGCCAGGTCCTTCTGCCATTTTTGTGATGCTGGGAATTGAACTCGGGACGTCAGAGACTGCAGCACAGCGCTCTACCAACTGAGCTAAATCCCAGCCTAAATTAGTATTGTGGTTGTTGTTGTTAGGTGCTGTAGAGTCGGTATCCGACTCAGCCACCCTCATAGGGTTTTCCATGGCTGATTGTTCGAGATTGCCTTTAGAGTGGATTGCCAGGTCCTTCTCCCGGGTTTTTGCTGCTGGAAATTGAACTCGGGACCTCAGAGACTGCAGCGCAGTACTCTACACACCAAGCCAAATGCCAGCCCTACACAGCCTCAGAGTGTGACCTTACTCGCCGACAGTCTTGAACTTCGCCTCTGGGATATGGGAACTAAGGGATGAACAGTGTTTGAACTGTGTCACTTTGCATCCTAAGTCCCCATGGCCTCAGAGTGTGATCTTACTCCCTGACTGTCTTGACCTTCGCCTCTGGGACTTGGGAACTAAGGGATGGCCAGGGTTTGAACTGTGTCACCCTGCACCCTGAGTACCCAGGGCCTCAGTAGTTATTGTTGTCGTTAGGGGCCGTGGGGTTGGTATCTGACTCATGGCGACCCTCATAGGGTTTTAGTGGCTGACTGTTTTTGGGATTGCCTTGGAGTGGATTGCCAGGTCCTTCTCCCGGATTTGTGGTGCTGGAAATTGAACTCGGGACCTCAGAGACTGCAGCGCAGTACTCTACACACCAAGCCAAATGCCAGCCCTACACAGCCTCAGAGTGTGACCTTACTCGCCGACAGTCTTGAACTTCGCCTCTGGGATTTGGGAACTAATGGATGAACAGTGTTTGAACTGTGTCACTTTGCATCCTAAGTCCCCATGGCCTCAGAGTGTGATCTTACTCCCCGACTGTCTTGACCTTCGCCTCTGGGACTTGGGAACTAAGGGATTGCCAGGGTTTGAACTGTGTCACCCTGCACCCTGAGTCCCCAGGGCCTCAGTTGTTGTTGTTGTTGTTGTTAGGGGCCGTAGAGTCGGTATCTGACTCATGGCGACCCTCATAGGGTTTTCAGTGGCTGACTGTTTTTGGGATTGCCTTGGGAGTGGATTGCCAGGTCCTTCTCCCATTTTTGTGGTGCTGGGAATTGAACTCGGGACCTCAGAGACTGCAGCACAGCGCTCTACCAACTGAGCTAAATCCCAGCCTAAATTCGTATTGTGGTGGTTGTTTTTAGGTGCCGTGAAGTCAGTATCCGACTCATAGCGACCCTCATAGGGTTTTCCGTGGCCGACTATTTTGGGATTGTCTTGGTAGTGGATTGCCATGTCCTTCTCCCAGAGTGTCCGGTGCTGAAATTGAACTCAGGACCTCAGAGACGGCAGCGCAGTGCTCTCCCAACTGAGCTAAATCCCAGCCTAAATTAGTATTGTGGTTGGTGTTAGGTGCCGTCAAGTCGGTTTCCGAATCATAGCCACCCTCATAGTATTTTCCATGGCTGATTGTTTCGGGATTGCCTTGAGGGTGGATTGTCAGGTCCGTCTCAGTGTTTGTGTTGCTGGGAATTGAACTCGGGACCTCAGAAACTGCAGTGCAGTGCTCTACCCACTGAGCCAAATCCCAGCCCTAGTCAGCCTCAGAGTGTGTGACCTTACTCGCCAACAGTCTTGACCTTCGCCTGTGGGATTTGGGAAGTAATGGATGAACAGTGTTTGAACTGTGTCACCCTGCATCCTGAGTTCCCATGGCCTCAGAGTGTGATTTTACTACCCGACAGTTTTGACCTTTGCATCTGGGACTAGGGAACTAAGGGATCGGCAGGGATTGAACTGTGTCACCCTGCACCCTGAGTCCCCATGGGCTCAGAGTGTGATCTTACTCCCCAACAGTCTTGACCTTCCCCTCTGGGTCTTGTGAACTAAGGGATGGCCGGGGTTTGAACTGTGTCACCCTGCACTCTGAGTCCCAAGGGCCTCAGTTATTGTTGTTGTTGTTAGGTGTCATGGAGTCGGTATCCGAGTCATCAAGACCCTCATAGGGTTTTCAATGGCTGTATGTTTTTGGGATTGCCTTGGGAGTGGATTTCCATGTCCTCCCATTTTTGTGGTGCTGGGAATTGAACTCGGTACCTCAGAGACTGCAGAGCAGCGCTCTACCAATTGAGCTAAATCCCATCCTAAATTAATATTGTGGTTGTTGTTGTTAGGTGCTGTCAAGTCGGTATCCGACTCATAGCGACCCTCATAGGGTTTTTTGTGGCTATTTCTGGATTGCCTTGGGAGTGGATTGCCATGTCTTTCTCCCAGGTTTGCGGTGCTGGGAATTGAACTCGGGACCTCAGAGACTGCAGCGCAGTACTCTACCCACTGAGCCAAATCCCAGCCCTAGGCAGCCTCAGAGTGTGACCTTACTCAGCGACAGTCTTGACCTTCGCCTCTGGGACTGAGGAACTCAGGGATCTGCAGGGTTTGAACTGTGTCACCTGCACCCTGAGTCCCCATGGCCTCAGAGTGTGATCTTACTCGCCGACTGTCTTGACCTTCGCCTCTGGGACTTGGGAACTAAGGGATGGCCAGGGTTTGAACTGTGTCACCCTGCATCCTGAGGCCCAGGGCCTCAGTTATTGTTGTTGTTGTTACGTGACATGGAGTCGGTATCCGACTCATGGCGACCCTCATAGGGTTTTCAATGGCTGACTGTTTTTGGCATTGCCTTGGGAATGGATTGTCAGGTCCTTCGCCCATTTTTGTGGTGCTGGGAATTGAACTCGGGACTTCAGAGACTGCAGAGCAGCGCTCTACCAACTGAGCTAAATCCCAGCCCAAATAGGTATCGTGGTTCTTGTTCTTAGGTGCTGTCGAATCTATATCCGACTCATAGCCACGCTCATAGGGTTTTCCATGGCTGATTATTTCGGGATTGCCTTGAGTGTGGATTGCCACGTCCTCCTCAGAGGTTTGTGGTGCTGGGAATTGACTCGGGACCTCAGAGACTGCAGAGCAATACTCTACCCACTGAGCCAAATGCCAGCCCTAGTCACCCTAAGAGTGTGACCTTACTCGCCAACAGTCTTGACCTTCGCCTCTGGGACTGAGGAACTCAGGGATCAGCAGGGTTTGAACTGTGTCACCCTGAACCCTGAGTCCCTATGGCCTCAGAGTGTGATCTTACTCGCTGACTGTCTTGACCTTCGCCTCTGGGACTTGGGAACTAATGGATGAAACGTGTTTGAACTGTCACCCTGCATCCTTAGTCCCCATGGCCTCAGAGTGTGATCTTACTCCCCGACAGTCTTGACCTTCACCCCTGGGACTTGGGAGTTAAGGGATCACCAGGGCTTGAACTGTGTCACCCTGCACCCTGAGTCCCCAGGGCCTCAGTTGTTGTTGTTGTTGTTAGGGGCCGTGGAGTCGGTATCGGACCCATGGGCACCCTCATAGGGTTTTCAGTGGCTGACTGTTTTTGGGATTGCCTTGGGAGTGGATTGCCAGGTCCTTCTCCTGTTTTGTGGTGCTAGGAATTGAACTCGGGACCTCAGAGCCTGCAGAGCAGCGCTCTACCAACTGAGCTAAATCCCAGCCCAAATTAGTATTGTAGTTCTTATTGTTAGGTGCCTTCGAGTCTGTATCCGACTCATAGGCACCCTCATAGGGTTTTCCATGGCTGATTATGTTGGGATTGCCTTGGGAGGGGATTGCCCGGTCCTTCTCAGAGGTTTGTGGTGCTGGGAATTGACTCGGGACCTCAGAGACTGCAGCGCAGTACTCTACCCACTGAGCCAAATCCCAGCCCTAGGCAGCCTCAGAGTGTGACCTTACTCGCCGACAGTCTTGACCATCGCCTCTGGGACTCAGGACCTCAGGGATTGGCAGTGTTTGAACTGTGTCACCCTGCTCCCTGAGTTCCCATGGCCTCAGAGTGTGATCTTACACGCCGACTGTCTTGACCTTCCCCCCAGGGACTTGGGAACTAAGGAATGGCCAGGGTTTGACCTGTGTCACCCTGCTCCCTGTGTCCCCAGGGCCTCAGTTGTTGTTGTTGTTAGGGGCCTAGTCAGCCCTAGTCAGCCTCAGAACGTGACCTTATTCGCCAACAGTCTTGACCTTCGCCTCTGGGACTATGGAACTAATGGATCAGCAGGGATTGAACTGTGTCACCCTGCATCCTTAGTCCCCATGGCCTCAGAGTGTGATCTTACTCCCTGACACTCTGGACCTTCACCCCTGGGACTTGGGAACTAAGGGATCGCCAGGGCTTGAACTGTGTCACCCTGCACCCTGAGTCCCCAGGGCCTCAGTTGTTGTTGTTGTTAGGGGCCGTGGAGTCGGTATTGGACCCATGGGGACCCTCATAGGGTTTTCAGTGGCTGTTTTTGGGTTTGCCTTGGGAGTGGATTGCCAGGTCCTTTTCCCGTTTTTGTGGTGCTGGGAATTGAACTCGGGTCCTCATAGACTGCAGAGCAGCGCTCTACCAACTGAGGTAAATCCCAGCCCAAATTAGTATTGTGGTGGTTGTTGTTAGGTGTTGTCAGTCGGTATCTGACTTATAGCCACCCTCATAGGGTTTTCCGTGGCTGGCTCTTTCTGGATTGCCTTGGGAGTGGATTGCCATGTCCTTCTCCCAGGTTTGCGGTGCTGGGAATTGAACTCGGGACCTCAGAGACTGCAGCGCAGTACTCTAGCCACTCAGCCAAATCCCAGCCCTAGTCAGCTTCAGAGTGTGACCTTAGTCGCCAACAGTCTTGATCTTCGCCTCTGGGACTAGGGAACTAATGGATCAGCAGGGATTGAACTGTGTCACCCTGCATCCTTAGTCCCCATGGCCTCAGAGTGTGATCTTACTCCCCGACAGTCTGGACCTTCACCCCTGGGACTTGGGGACTAAGGGATGGCCAGGGCTTGAACTGTGTCACCCTGCACCCTGAGTCCCCATGGTCTCAGAGTGTGATCTTACTCGCAGACAGTCTTGACCTTCCCCTCTGGGACTTGGGAACTAAGGTGGCCAGGGTTGAACTGTGTCACCCTGCACCCTGAATCCCCAGGGCCTCAGTTGTTGTTGTTGTTGTTAGGTGCTGTGGAGTCGGTATCCGACTCATGGCGACCCTCATAGGGTTTTCAATGGCTGTTTTTGGGATTGCTTTGGGAGTGGATTGCCAGTCCTTCTCCCGTTTTTGTGGTGCTGAGGATTGAACTCGGGACCTCAGAGACTGCAGAGCAGCGCTCTACCAACTGAGCTAAATCCCAGCCTAATTTAGTATTGTGGTTGTTGTTGTTAGCTGCCGTTGAGTCGGTGTCCGACTCATAGTGACCCTCATAGGATGTTTTGTGACTGACTATTTCTGGATTGCCTTGGGAGTGGGTTGCCATGTCCTTCTCCCAGGTTTGTGGTGCTGGGAATTGAACTCGGGACCTCAGAAACTACAGCGCAGTACTCTAGCCACTGAGCCAAATCCCAGCCCTAGGCAGCCTCAGAGTGTGACCTTACTCGCCGACAGTCTTGACCTTCGCCTCTGGGACTCAGGACCTCAGGGATTGGCAGTGTTTGAACTGTGTCACCCTGCACCCTGAGTTCCCATGGCCTCAGAGTGTGATCTTACTCACCGACTGTCTTGACCTTCCCCCCTGGGACTTGGGTACTAAGGGATGGCCAGGGTTTGAACTGTGTCACCTTGCACCCTGTGTCCCCAGGGCCTCAGTTGTTGTTGCTGTTGTTAGGTGCCGTGGAATCGGTATCCGACTCATGGCGACCCTCATAGGGTTTTCCATGGCTGTTTTTGGGATTGCTTTGGGAGTGGATTGCCAGGTCCTTCTCCCAGGTTTGTGGTGCTGGGAATTGAACTCGGGACCTCAGAGACTGCAGAGCAGTACTCTACCCACTGAGCCAAATCCCAGCCCTAATCAGCCTCAGAGAGTGACCTTAGTCGCCAACAGTCTTGACCTTCGCCTCTGGGACTATGGAACAAAGGGTTCGGCAGGGTTTGAAGTGTGTCACCCTGCACCCTGAGTCCCCATGGCCTCAGAGTGTGATCTTACTCCCCGACAGTCTTGACCTTCGCCTCTGGGACTAGGGAACTAATGGAACGGCAGGGCTTGAACTGTGTCACCCTGCACCCTGAGTCCCAGGGCCTCAGTTGTTGTTGTTGTTGTTAGGGGCTGTGGAGTCGGTATTGGACCCATGGGGACCCTCATAGGGTTTTCAGTGGCTGACTGTTTTTGGGATTGCCTTGGGAGTGGATTGCCAGGTCCGTCTCCCGTTTTTGTGGTGCTGGGAATTGAACTCAGGACCTCAGAGACTGCAGAGCAGCGCTCTACCAACTGAGCTAAATCCCAGCCCAAATTAGTATTGTAGTTCTTGTTGTTAGGTGCCCTCGAGTCGGTATCCGACTCATAGGCACCCTCATAGGGTTTTCCATGGCTGATTATTTTGGGATTGCCTTGAGTGTGGATTGCCCGGTCCTTCTCAGAGGTTTGTGGTGCTGGGAATTGACTGGGACCTCAGAGACTGCAGAGCAGTACTCTACCCACTGAGCCAAATCCTAGCCCTAGTCAGCCTCAGAGTGTGACCTTACTCGCCAACAGTCTTGACCTTCGCCTCTGGGATTTGGGAACTAATGGAGGAACAGTGTTAGAACTGTGTCACCCTGCACCCTGAGTCCCCATAGCCTCAGAGTGTGATCTTACTCCCCGACAGTCTGGACCTTCGCCTCTGGGACTTGGGAACTAAGGGATGGCCAGGGTTTGAACTGTGTCACCCTTCACCCTGAGTCCCCAGGGCCTCAGTTGTTGTTGTTGTTGTTAGTGGCCGTGTAGTCGGTATCTGACTCATGGCGACCCTCATAGGGTTTTCAATAGCTGACTCTTTTTGGGATAGCCTTGGGAGTGGGTTGCCAGGTCCTTCTCCCATTTTTGCGGTGCTGGAAATTGAACTCAGGACCTCAGAAACTGCAGCGCAGGACTCTCCCCACTGAGCCAAATCCTAGTCCTAGGCAGCCTCAGAGTGTGACCTTATTCGCCGACAGTCTTGACCATCGCCTCTGGGACTCAGGACCTCAGGGATTGGCAGTGTTTGAACTGTGTCACCCTGCACCCTGAGTTCCCATGGCCTCAGAGTGTGATCTTACACGCCGACTGTCTTGACCTTCCCCCCTGGGAC